>JACCPG010007911.1:0-143307 GCA_016069955.1 Drepana arcuata
ATTCGCATTAAAAAGTAGACTTTGTCCTTCCTCAAGCTCTAGGCTATATCTGTACCAAATTTCATTTAAATCGGTTCAGTAGTTTAGGCGTGAAAAGGTAACAGACAGACAGTTACTTTCACATTTATAATATTAGTAGGGATGATGAGGCGCTCTTTGGCAGTCGCCTGTGAGTCAAGAGATACCAAGTGCAATACTATCTGTACCCCATAAGGTACTCATACGTCGTGCTGGGTGTGAAGAAACGTATGAAAGTTTATGTAAAAATCTAGGTAGACGTGTAGTGAAATTGTAATAGGCTGATTTCTATGTATATATATACCTAAATGACGACATATAATATCGACAGATGGCGTATCTGTCTCCGTTGCTGAAGCAAAATATACATACGTCTTTAAATTAAGTTTCCTCTAAATGTTTCCTTCACTGTAAAGCTCGTCATGTGATTAACCACTGTAGGTACAAAAGTACACAAAAAAGTCATTGGTACAGTCGGAATCGCACATGCAATCTTCGCGCCGTAGACGACTCCTGGAACCACTCGGCCACCACGGCTTTGAATAATATATTTTGTATGTGGATATTAAATAAAACGAGAAACGGCAACCATCCCATACTTCATAGGAGCGGTCACAATCCCTTAAATCCTATTAAGCAGGCGAGAATATCCAAAACCACGAAGTTTTTGTTCATTGTTCGGAAACTGCGCGAGTTCCCACGAATTTATCTTTGAACAAAGAAAGGTTGACCTTACATGTTGGCGACAGAGGTCAAAAGGTCGTTTCATTTTAGTGGCTCGCCCAGATATGATTAATCGTCTCGTCCCGAATAGGCGGACATTAAAACACGGCCGAATTGTTTCCAGAGCCACTTGGCTACCAATACATCATAATGCTTTGTCCTTTGTTGTCGTAAAAATATTATATACAATGGCAATAAGATGGCGAGAACTGTCGTTATCTTTGTCGACTTCCTATTATGGTGCTCTCTTGTGCTGGAGGATGCTCCCAATTTATTTATAAAATATCAGTGGTCCCTCGCGGTCTTAACTGCTTATATTATCACATTATGATTACTACATCGGTCCCTTGGTAGATATATATGTATTTATCATCATCATCATCATATCATCACGCCAAGTCCCTAACGGGGTAGGCAGAGAGTATAGAGCGCCAGTTCTCTCTAGACTTACAGACCTCTTTCGCTTCGTCCACATTCATCAGTCTTTTCATACATGCTCGTCGGTTTCGAGTACTCTTAACGTTCCCGTCCTTCAGAGTCCGATCTATTTGATCCAGGTAGTTGGAACGTGGCCTTTCTTTGCCTCTTCTTGCACACACTTTTGCTTTGTATATCTGTTTCGTCAATCTTTCTTCACTCATCCTTTCTATGTGTCCAAACCAACGTAACATGCTTTTCTTCATCTTTACAATCCCGCCCTCATTCACGCCAGTTGATTTGCGAATCTCTTCATTGCGGATTCGATCTAATATCGTTACGCCGCACATTTTTCGAAGAGATCGCATCTCGACTGCATTCAAGCTATTTTCATACTTCCTCTGACATACCCAGGATTCGCTGCCATACAATAAGGTAGGTACCAATATCGCGTTGTGGACAGCAACTCGAGCATTCTTGCTCAGACTTTTACTGCCCATCAACGCCGACATGGCTCCATTCACCTTATTTCCGGCAGTTATCCTTCTTTCAATATCTTTTTCATACTTTCCATCTCGTGTGAACATGCTTCCAAGATATACAAATTCATTCACTTGCTCTAGAATTTGCCCATTTACCGATATAGCACACTCGGTCACTTGTTCATCTCTTTCGAATACCAGAACCTTAGTCTTGCCAGCGTTTAGGCGCAGCCCCTTCTTTTCACATTCTACTTTCATTATGGTAACTAGTGACTGCAGTTCGCCCTCTGATGACGCCAGTAAAACCGCGTCATCGGCGTATAATAGGCAGTTGACCACTAAGTTTCCCATTTTCACTCCACATCCGTTCGTTCTTAGTGCTCTCAGACAGTTATCTAGATATATAATGAACAGCCAGGCAGACATGATACACCCTTGTTTGACCCCCGACTTCACATCAAACCAGGGTGACATCTCACCATTAACCCTAACGCACGCCCCGCTATCACTATAGAGTGATTTCACGGCATGCAGTAGGGAACTGCTCACTCCATATCCAGGCAACACGTCCCAGAGTTCCTTTCGTACGACTCTATCAAATGCCTTCCCCAAGTCGACGAAAGCGCAGAAAACCCTTTGGTTAATATCCAAAAACTTTTCCGCGATTCCGCGAAGCGAGAAGGTTTGATCCATACATCCTCTTCCTGGTTTAAATCCACCTTGGGATTCCCAGAGAAACCTTTCGGATCGCTCTTGCATTCTTATCGTCAGGATCTTCGTGTACACTTTACTAGCTAAGCTGACCAAGCTGATGGTTCTGTAGTTTGAGCAGTCTAATCGTGATCCCTTTCCTTTATAGAAAGGCACCTCCAGTCGTCCGGAACATCCCCCTTTTCCCAGCAAAGATTGCATAGCAAATAGATGACGTCCCAGACCGCTGGTCCACCGTACTTGATCATCTCAGCCGTAATCCCATCTATTCCGCAGCTTTTCCACATTTCAGACTTCTTATCGCACTTACAATCTCTCCCATACTTATTTTATCCGCTATAGGATCCTCGACAGATTCTGTTGGAGGCAGCTCTGTGAGTAGATCAGCGGCATCATCATCATACATATCTTTGTAAAATTCACTCCATCGCCTGAGGACGTCTGTCTTGTTGTAATTAATTGGCAATATTGACTAATAAAGCATTCAATTTATTAATAAAAAAGTCATAAAGTACTCATTGAGTACAAGTATCGAACACAAAGTATCGAGTACAAAAGTATCGCTATCGAAAGGAAAAGTATGGATACCACAAAGTATCGATACTTTTTTCGTGTCCCTACTAATTACTATACTATTGAGTACTGGAAAATGACTGGAAAGTTACTGTCAGTCAATTCAATCTTGTGTTGTGTTTGCTCATGTTTGCTACAGTACTATACAATACACACATGAATTTATTAGTTCTTTGTTTGTAGCAGATAACAATATATGTAGCATATTGTTCTATTCACGTAGTTCAAAGTATCGCTTGCAGGTATTTAACTATCCGTATTTATTTTATCAACATGTCGCTTGTGTGTCTTCCTGCTGGTGATAAGTATGTACCTGTTAAAATTGAGGAAAATAATGTCTACGACGGTATTAAAATACTACTTCAAGCTATTAGACCATCTTGGAATCTAGAAGATGTTAAGTTTAAGGTAGGTACGTAAGTTTTAACTTAACTTTTATTATCGTTTTTAAGATTTTAAACGTTTGAATAATTTTTCATACTTTTCAGACATTTACAGAGGGTATAACAAATAAATTAATTGCATGTCAACCTGCAAATCAACAAAATGAAGAGAACATTGTGCTTGTTCGCATTTATGGAAATAAAACTGATTTAATTATAAATAGACATGCTGAACTACGGTTTGTATATATAATACATATAGATATCTATAGCACAAGAAGTATAACATTTGAATACTTCTATCATCACCAGCAGCACATATATACATATCAACCCAGAGTCATCGTGAGATTCAAGCAGAGTCAGCCTCACCCATTTGGAATCAATATAATCTATACATTTGGAATAGAGACTTCATTGTAAATGAATATACATAATTTTACATACATTATGTATCATCATTCCTCACTTATTCAATTGTTACTCTTAGTGATAAATATTTATAATATAATATAAATATAATAATATATCCTCACGCCTTCCCACAAAGATCCCCACACACCCACTTTCCACCAGAGGTATATTAGGTGCCAAGGTGACAGATGGCGAGTCCATTGCCATTACTCCAGCACAACTATACGTACGCCTTTGAATTTCTTCTCAGACGTATGCAGGTTTCCTCTCGATGTTTTCCTTCACCGTAAAGCTTGTGGTGTGATTAATCACTGTACTTAAGTTCAGAAAAACTCATTGGTACAGTCGAGATTCGAACTTGCGACCTTTGCGTTGCTGGCAACTGCTCAAACCACGGCTCAAGATACAATGATAAATATTTATTCTATGTTGATATTTAATTGTTCTCACTGTAACATATGTTTTTCAGAAACATTAAAGCCCTAAACAAGCTAGGATTGGCACCTAAGGTTTATGGGGTATTTGAAAATGGATTAGCATATCAATATTATCCAGGTGAGACACTGAATATTCATACTGTACTGGATGATAAAATTTGGCCACATGTAGCCAGACAAATGGCAAAAATGCATAAAGTGATCCTGAGTAAAGAAGTAAGTAAATTTATGTTATAAATACAATTTCTTGTCATCTTGCCTAATAAAACCTAACACTTTTAATTGGTTTATACATACACAGGTCTATTGTGTATCATATTTGGACTTATATTAAAATTAAGATTTCTGCAGCTGACATAGATTAAGAAAAAATCACTTGCAGCAAGATGAAGATTATATTTGTTATCTGGAGCTTCTAGAAGTCTTGCTCTCATCTCACCATTCGTTTTTACCACCTCATTTTGCGAGAAGTTAAGAGTTAAGAAATGCATGACAAAGGTACTTAATGTTTTGCATTTATTACTATGTATAAATGGATTACTGGCACTCTGCCTACTTGTATGTATGTATAAAGGGGTATGAAGCGGGGTGTAGGGCCTACACACACCCACTTTCTGCCAGATGTATATTTTTGGTGCCAAGTCCATCTCTGTTAGTCCAGCACAACTATACATATATCTGAGACTTTCTTCTTCCCAAACATATACACATTTCCTCACAATGTTCTTCTTCTCCGTAAAGCTTGTGGTGTAACTGAACACTGTACTTAAGTTCAGAAAACACATTGGTACAGTCAGGATTTGAGCTTGCAAACTTTGGTTGCAGGTAACTGCTCAACTGCTTTTGTGACATAAATAAATAATCATAGTGCATGTCATATTGGTATGTTATATGTATGTATATTGTATATGTTCTATAATATTAAGCAAATGAGGCCTTATTCTCAATCTACAATTATGTTCTCAGTATATGACAGTAATTATTATGTTATCTGTGACTTTTGTGAGGTTAACATTGATAAGGAAAGGTCTTTATTGTCATCTAATCCTAGTTAATGTAGTTTAAAACTTAAACAATGTTGGGTCATAAAACTTGAAGGCTGAGTGTTCATTCTGAATTGCTATAAATGTTCTAACATCATTTCAAAAATATGCAAGCTGTATTGTAAGCTTAAGCTAGTTTTAAATGTATAGCCACCCAATAGCCAGGTCTTAAGAATGTTAGCTATGGTATCCCCTGCCCCTGCCCGTCGTAAGAGGCGACTAAATTGGGATTGAAGGGCTTGTGGATGCTCAGGGTGGCCCTGGATGACACACAACACGGGCCCAAGGTTAGCGGGAGCGCGATGTGGCTCGTTCTTCCGATGGCATAGTCAGGGTAATAGGGGAGAAGTTAGGCGCCCCTGGGATGTGCTCAAGCAAAGTGAAGGAGGGCACTGTTGCGTGCCTCAGGAGAGCCAAGAGCCTATATTATATTCACAGAGGGTTTAAGTGAGTACAAATCTCACATAACCAATTTGTCTTGTCCCTCCCCAAAGACGGTCGGGTAAACATAGGTTTCCCCCTCGAAAAAAATAAAGTTGTTCAGTTTAATTTTATTTGGCATTTTATGTTATAGAATAGAATGAAATGTCAGAAAGAAAACAATTTTACAATTTACAGGTGCCAATGGAACCCATGGTCTGGGATAAGACAGAACACTTTTTAAGTTTACTACCAGAACAGTTTTCAACAGAAAGCAAGCAAATTAGGTAAGTTCTCTCATCTTGTTTCAATATCAAGTTGTCAATCATGCTTAATTACAATCAGTATATCACACTCCTGAAGCTGGACCTCTTCCAAAGCGTAACTCTTATATACCAACACGCATTCAATCAATTCATTTAACATGATCATCTTGGAATACAGGTAATTCATTTTGTTTGTCTATTTCTATTATAGATTTGTGAAAGTCTTTGGCTCTATAACAAGATTGAGGATTGAGTTTGAGCGTCTAAAATCACATCTGTCAAAAACTGCAAGCCCACTAGTGTTTGCTCACAATGATTTGCTTCTAGGAAATGTTATCTACAATAGAGATGAAGGGAAAATATCATTTATTGACTATGAGTATGCAGCTTACAATTATCAAGCATTTGACATTGCTAATCATTTCAATGAATTCGTTGGTAAGTTTTTATAGGCTTTATAGCTTATATATAAGGGATCACCTGCTGCAATTCCACTCGATGTGCATAAGCCGGACAGCTGATAGGATGTGCCCTCGAAGCGACGTACACCAGTCCATCCCCAACCAGTGTTTTCTGCGCTTTCATCGACTTATAGAAGGCATTTGATAAGTTCCTTATAAAAGGAACTCTGGGATGTGTTGTCTGGAGATGGACTGAGCAGTTCCCTGCTGTATGCCGTGAATATCAGGGCATGCTATAGAGTTGACGAGGAGATGTCACCCTGGTTTGATGTAAAGACGGGGGTCAAACAAGGGTGTATCTTGTCTGCCTGGCTGTTCATTATAGATCTAGATAACTGTCTGAGAGCATATAAAACGAGTGGATGTGGAGTGAAAACAGGAAACTTAGTGGTCAACTGCATTTTATAATGCCTCACGCATCGGCACGCATTTTTACTGGCTTCATCAGAAGGCGAATTGCAGACTAGTTACCATAATGAAAGAAGAATGTGAAAAGAAGGGGGTGCGCCTAAACGGCTGGGGCCATGTCGGCATTGATGGACAGTATAAGTTGGTGTGTGCGTGTAGTTAAATGCAGTTGTGTAGCGATCTTTTCGAAAAATGATCGTAATGATCTTAGATCGTATCCGCAATGAAGAGATTCGCAAAACAACGCGTGAACGAGGGTGTAAGTGTAAAGATGAAGAAAGGCATGTTACGTTGGTTTAGACATATAGAAAGGATGAGTGAAGAAAGATTGACGAAACAGATATACAAAGCGAAAGTGTGTACCTACAAGAGGAGGCAGAGGAAGACCACGTTCCAACTACCTAGATGAAATTAATCAGACAGTCAAAGAAGGGAACGTCAAGAGTACTCGAAACCGGCGAGCATGAGTGATGTGTGAGTGGACGAAGCGAAAGGAGTAGGTATGCAATTCTAGAGAGAACTGGCGCTCTATACTCTCTGCCTACCCCGTAAGGGACTCTGCGTGATGATATGTACGTGTATATGAATATAAATATCATTAAGATGAGTTCATATCTATTAGACCCATGATTCGTTGTTAACATTTAATAACGCTATATATCATTTACCAAATATCCCTTATGCTAACTGATAAGCAGCTAGAAAACTAATATATCCTATACATACAAAGCATGGTTATGTCTAAGCCCACCCCATCATTCCGGAACTACCTGAAACTGCCATATTTATATTTACACACCCTGTTACGGTATATATTCTTTGTATAAATGCAAAAACCTTTTATTTTCCTTTTAGGTTTATCAATTGAAGATATTGATTACAAAAAGTATCCCAGCAAAGAATTCCAAACAGCTTGGATACGAATTTACTTATCAGAATATTTGGGTGTACAAGACCCATCTGAAGAAGATATTGAGAAAACATACTGTGAAGTTCAGCAATTATCAGCAGTGTCTCATTTCTTTTGGGGCATATGGTCACTTGTACAGTTTGAACTATCCGATATAGATTTTGATTTTGGAAGGTAAGGGTGTGAACTATTCCTTCACCTTCTTTATAAGAAAAAAAAAGCATTCACATTACACCTTCTATTTCATTTCAGATATGCAGAAATTCGATTAAATCGTTATTATGAGTTAAAAAACAATATTTTTAAAGACTTGAGCTGATTTCATTAAATCAAATCGAAGACCAGGATTGATCGTCTTCTAGTATAAATATATAATATTTTAAAGTATGAGTATAATATAATCCACTATTTCTTTCTCATACTAGAATTCATTGTTAAAAAATTTTATTTGAAACTCTTACTAAAGTTTTTAATAATATTAATGTTATTATTAATGTTTATTTTATTGTTTATAAGGGGAATAATAATAAACATATGGATTAATATTTTAATAATTTTCATTATACCTGCAGGCTCACGTGTGATTGCAACGAGTATGGGAATAATGGTATATAGTTTTAGTCCTATTATTAAATCCAGGGTCAGGTTCGTCCATAAATTACACGAGATATATAGGGTCAGGTCAAATCTCATCTAATCTTACGTTGGAGAGGGGGGGGTCTCGGTAAATATCACGCAATCTGTTTCTGAATGAAACAAAAAAATACTATTTTGGTCCATTTAATCCAGATTGTACATGCTTAAGATTTAATATTAAGCTTAATCGTAATACGATTAAGATCATTTAATGATTCGTTCAAATTCGTTCGTTCATTAAATTTGTATTACACTGATAATCAAACTCTCAGCAATGTTGATTACTAGTCTAGTCTAAACTAGTCTTAAATAAAAGCACGAAGCATTTTTTTTCTTTTACAATAACAATCCAACGCGTTTTCGTAAGAAACCCACATTTTGAAAAATCTCACGTGTGATTGGGGGATGGGGAGGGGGTAGAATAAAATCTCACGACATCTCAGGGTAGGGAGGGACAGTCATAAGCAGAGACCAATCAAAAGACATTATATTGTATTCTAACACGTAGAGCTGTTACTTCCAATACTCTAGTACTTGTAGTTCTACATTGATTACGCTTATGCGAGAAATGCATTTCTTTCGTTTGACTACTTTAATACATTTATATTCTTAATAATACTAAACATAAATAAGAAAGTATATGTTTCAAAATACTTCTAACAGGTAATACATACATGTATAAATAAATAAATCTTATGCATATTGGCAAAATCATCTTACCAACCTTAAACATTGTGCTGAGATACTTATCCAAGGATTTAAATAAATCGTGAAAATGCCAAAAATGGTTACACATCAATTACTTCGCATCTTCCTCAATCCGGATGCTGCTGGAGCAAACAACATTTTTTTAATAACAAATGTAATTATTTGTGTTAGCAATACCATAACCATATATGAAAAAAATGCATTAATATTTTCTAGTATCTCGGTTAACAAAATATGTTTTATCTCTCTAGGCTCAGTTTTAAAGTTTTAACTGGAAGTAAGACCGTCAATAGGAAAGATTAAGATAATGTCGTTCGTAAACAGCCTGAGATCAATAAAATACAAATTTTGTTGAAACATTTACCAAATATAAAAATAATGTATATATAAAATAATATCCACACTTAGTTTTACAGTATTAAATACAATACGAAAACTAACAAATAATCCTTAATTTAGTAGTAAAAAAATATAATTATCGCATTTGTTATATCATAGATAATTTAGTAGTGTAAGCATATATATAATTTAAAAGTTAAATGGCCACAAGCCGTTCAAAAGAGGTCGGGATGGGATGCTTATCACAGATCCACGGCCCTTGAAACTAATATAATACATACATTTTGATAAAAAGTAAACGGTATTATGCAACCTATACACCTCTGCCTACCCCTTCGGGGACCCTTGTGGGAAGGCGTGAGGATATTATGCGAAATATTTACCTAAATACTAGTTACTTACAAGATTGTTCTGCCACCCTCGACACAATAGTCTGCTTAAAAAGCGCAATATCATGTAAGGAAAGCATAATTATTAATTGATTGATTTATAATTTGTGACTGTCGAGGTAATACTTAATTAGCATATATATATATATATATGTTTTACAGTGTAATTTACTAAGAACTATATTTATTATATTAAATGAATAAATATTAGCATCACCATAATTTGGTTAGGAGGTCTAATTTAATGTTGATTCAATAAAGTGTTAACACAAATAAAAGTCCACGTGAACTATCATTATGTACAGCTATCAATACAATCACACTAATCAGATAGATATTTCAATCACAATTCTACATAATAATGATAAGTCGAGATTTTTGATACGTGTACAAATAAATTAAATTAAATTTGATTTGATAAAATTATCACCCATGATTATCGTTGTCACTCTATTGCATTGTTTAATTGATAACATAGGTGTTCACAAAATGTACATAATTTAAGTTCCTGTACTTTCAAGGTACCCTGATTAGACTAATGTATATTTACTTTCTACTAATTAGTTGCAATAAAGTAACTTAAAATGATCATACATTTAAAGATGTTCGCGGCTCCGGCTTTTTGGGGACATAACCATACAAAAATATTGATCCTATAACTAATACTGTCCCCATGGCGAACTGTGTTGTCAACACGAAGTCGAATATATACATTGAGGCTACACAGGAAACCACTATCGCCACGGAAGTTGCGAAGCCCTTCAGTATGTTGTCAGCATATTTAACGACCACTGCCACAATCAGCCCACCGCCAGCTTGTAGTAATACTAAATACCACACAAAGGCATCAAAACCTCTAAGCGGGTTCTTGGAAACTCCATCATTAATTAAATATGTGACAGTTCCAATTGGTAGTGACAGCAGGCTCAATTGCACATTCCTCATCCATACCTAGAACAATAACACAGGCTGATTACATCACACTCAATAACCAACATTTTAAACAACTCTTGATTAACTTGTACTGGTACAACGTGGTATGAGGTTAATAAAAAATATACTTACAGATATGTCAGATTCCTTAAGTACTTTTTCAAAGTAAATACCAGCAAAGCCAGATATGAAACAAGCTGCTACTACTGCACTGAATCCTAAAATCTTGGACTGCTCTTGTAAATGTGAATCTGATTTGATTTTTTCAGTTGAAGCAGAGAGCTGCACAAGTGCTACTCCAGCAGCTAGGAGCCCCAAAGCAAACCACTGCCATTTCTTTAACTGTCTCTTCAGTACAATTACAGCAAAGAGTGCTGTTGTTAACAACTTCAGCTGATATGTCACCTGTGATATTGTTGTCTAATTAGAATTTTATTTTACATGCTTATTATAAAGATAATGGTTATTTGTATGTTCAGCAACATATTTCTAATACCAATTAAATTGTACCTGATTGGTGGCTGCATCCAAGTTAGAGGCAGACACATAAAGTAGATTGTTTTGGACAACATACAGGAATGATGGCACACCAACTCTCAATGTGTCTTTTAAATTCAGAATGACTATACTGTACATAGAATGTGCCCCTTTTTGAATTCCACCAGATTCTTTCATAACAAGGCAAATGCATATTGCTAACTTGCATATCTCTGCCATCACAACAGCTGCATATGAAAACAATGATTTGGCTTATAAATAAACATACAGAATCACACAGCAGTTCATACTTGATATTCCTGAAAGAATAGTCTGTAGCTGACAAGAGTAAGGCCATTAAGAGGAATTGATGTCAAAGGCAAAGTTAAGGTATATGTAGCTTATTAATAAAAAGTTAATCAGTCTGGATCAGCACTGTCCCGTTTCAAATATGTTTACTTCTATGGGTACTTTGGTGGTCCTCCCTACTGCATGTTATTATTTATCTGTAAGGCTTTCATAACAGTTATAACAAAATAACATTCCTTCAACAAATACATGTATATAGTTTCCTACTCTTGGCTCTGGAATGTATAATTATTTAATTAATATTAGTCATGACCTCTTAATGCAAAACTTACAATTAATAATTATCATAAAATTAAATGCTGAGCTCCTCTTTGCTTCTCCTGATGACTAATCCTTCCAAAAAAAATTTTTTTTTTTTTATACAACAAGAGTGGCAAACAAGCATACGGCCCATCTGATGGGAAACGGTTACCGCAGCCTATTTACGCTCACAATACCGAAGTATCACTTGCGTGTTGCCACTCTGTGTTCGGAGAGCTATAGTGTGTTGGCAGCATAATGGGTTTAATCCCTTTGCTTCCAACACAATGTAATAATCCTCCCCCCTCCCCAAGGAGCTTATTACTGGAAACCTTATTCACCGCGTAGGAACACAACACAAAAAATTGTGTTATTTGGCTACGGACTTCTATAAGGTGGAGGTCCTGCCCCAGTCGGGCAGCTCCGAATTCGAACGGGAAACCCGTTATGCCCTACCACTCTTGTAAAAAAATTTATTAAAACAATAAATTTACTAATTAAATCAACATCTAATTAATGAATGCATAAAATTCATACATACATATCTATTTGTCCCCTTGTGGGAAGGCCAAAAGATACAATTGATTATCACATACATATGTGTTATGTATCTGGTGGGTACTTATTTAATCTTATTGACTAATAAGATTAGTAAAAGTACAAGTGGGTAGTTTGTAAGCATATATTGTGGATATTTTAGTCAGTGGTTTGCTACCTAGCACAATACATGTGACTCGCTAATATTGTTGTTTTATTGGACATAACAATATGTACATATTTGCAACAGATTAATATTTCATTGATGATATAGTGTAAGAAATTTCATGAACTTATAGGGAGCTCCTTGAACCCTCTCCTCTCGATTGAAATCGAAAGAAGCAAAAAAGGATTTGCATCTGAGACACCAACAAGAGCAAGCTTTTAAAATTATGATAATCTTTTGCATCACAAACTGAATAACCAATCAATTTCACTAACATTAAGCTTCAATAGCCATCATCAAGCATGGTGTAAATTCTTAATAGCTTCCAGCGGTTGTGTGTATGACCTTGACTCTAAAATGCTATGTAAATTGTATATCCAAAATGCAATTATGCATTTTCTTTAGCAAGTTTTCATGACAGTAGTATGTCAATTGATGTTCAATAGGGTCATAGTATAAAGATACTTACCAGCTGCAGAGGAGAACATCTCTACATCTCGTGTTCTAGAATACCGCATACTGAGACCAAGCGCAGCATTTTGCAGTGTTAAAATTACTAAGCTTACATATTTTATGTACCCTGAAAAATAAACAAATGAATATGAGTGATTTACAGTCAGTACATATATCCTGACATTATACATCTGACAGATTAAAATTAGGTGCTTCCACTTCTTGCAAATCCAACCCTGTAATCATATTCATAGGGTTCCCGTGATCAGGTAAATCAATCCTATACCTTCAATATTTAGAAATCAAAATGTATGTAATTCATGCAAGTGCTTATGATTACACAAGCAAGTGTAATTTACATCCTCATGCTTTCTCATAATAATATTTGCCTCACCATATTTAACTCTCCTATTGAGTGGGTGTGACTTTTTGGACTCAGTATCCATTTCCAGATTATTTTCTTCAGTACTGAGCAATGATGCAGCTGTTATTACTTCTCTATCTTCTGTTTCCTGATCAGATACAAGAGCTTGACAAGCTTTTGGACAAGTATCAGTTACATCTGCAGATATCACGGGAGTTTCTTTATCAGGAACATTGGTCATTATATGACTATTCTTGCCGAAGAAACACACACTCAAATTATTTCATACCATTTGTTTCTATATAATAAAAAAAGCATTTAAAAACAATTTTTTTATTATTAAATTAAAAAAATATATTGTCGCAGTTCTAATAGGCCGCTACAAGGACTTGTTCAATTATTTAATTTTAACGTTTCCTATCATGAGTATATTATATTGAATGTGCAACGCGAAAAGTATTGAATTACAATAACAAACAACTCCATAAGCTCAAGAACACTTTAAGAAACTTGTTTCAATGTATCTTCTTCTTCAAATAGTTCTTGAAATTTAATAGAATATTAGATTTATAATAAAAAGCCATACAAGAAAAACTTATGTTTATTGTATCTCCAACTAACACTTTATTATTTAAAAACACTATGACTTCGAACTGATTGCATTTACCTTACCTATATAGGAAAAATTTTAGGCAAACTGTATTTTATTTTTACTATATGGCACCATTAATTAATAAGTATCTACATATACGTTGGTAGACCAATTGCTTAAAATTTTATTCTAAAATCTAACCATTAAATGTAGGCATTCCGTATTTTGTTGACGTCGGCAATACGAGCAACTTGTTTGTTTAAACACATTCATGACATTGACACTAGTCTTTTAGTCGGTTATATTTTAAGATTAAACTAAAATGTTCGTGCTTAATTTATTTCTCTATTTTAGTGAACCCACACACCCACTTTCCATTCCGCCAGAGAAAGCGGGTGTACTACCACCCCTTCGGGGACCCTTATGGAAATGCTAAAGTAGCAAGTGGAAGAATTTTAAAAAGAGCACCACGTTTTATTAGAGTAGCATACAAAACTCTCACTGAAATCCAAGGTGAGGATTTACACCACGTGCATTCGACCAATCATGACGTATGCGAGTGTAATTTTTGCTCTTAACATCTTCTCACAAGCTCGCAAGTCAATTCTCAACCTCCTGCTAGTGCTTCAAAGCCAGTTTCTCCGGAGAGCCACAGGTGCCCCGCGGTACATGCGTAACAGTCCCCACAATAAAACAGTTTATGAAAAAACCATCTAAATCTCACTTCGATTATGCTGTAAGTCATCTGAACCTCCTCGTAGTACCGGTCGCCCGATACAGACCTTTCCTTATCTCAAAGATAAGGCGTCTGAGAAATGCCAACATCGAACCAGAGGTCGACACAACGGTCCTGCAGGATGCCTGACGACAACACACAGACATGAGACACTCTTAAGTTCAATTTATATTAAAGAACAGATTTGATTGATCCTGCTTTGTTGTTTATAGAGCCGGAAAGTCATACCAATAATCACTTAGCATTAGCCAAATTAATTAGATTTAGTGTCCATCTACAATATATATAATAACTAGCTGTCCCGCCCTGCTTCGCCCGGGTGAAAAAGTAAAATTTCCTGAAACACGATCGCAGCGCCACCTATCGGATGAAATTGTAAGATATCCTTTCTTTTAAGTTGGATCAAACTGCATACGGTGTGCAAATTTGATTGAAATCGGTTAAGTAGTTCAGGAGCCCATCGTGAACTTGATTGCCATAAAAAAGGTTATAGTGAGTCAATCTTAAAAGATAGACATATGCTGTCGCGGTCTTTTTTTTTAGAAATTTTAAAGAGAATCAATTCTCTGATACGTGATATTTGTGTATCTTATCGTTTACGAAGCGCACGCAACGGAAGCTCTCAAAAAGGAATATTTTTTCCCGTTCTTGCAACATTTTTCATTTATGCTTCGCTCCTATTGGTTGTAGCGTGATATTAAAAACGCCTAAAGCCTTCCTAGAGAAATGGACTATCCAACACAAAAAAAAATTTTTCAATTCCAACCAGTAGTTCCTAAGATTAGCGCGTTCAAACAAACAAACTCTTCAGCTTATAATATTAGTATAGATTTTAACAGTCACTCAATGAAACTTCATTGTACAGTACATGCATAGCATACTCACAACCCATCCTGGCCACTCTCGCTGATGTGGTAGGCTGAGAGACTACTCTTTCTACATGGCACAAATATTAAGCAGGCAAAGTTTAATATGAGCCCTTTGCTAAAGTTCCTTTAAAAATACTAGATACCAAGTGAAATAATATTCAGGTGAATTACTTTTTTATTGGTTTAAATAGGTACATGGCTACAGTAAATTTAAAATTATATTTCTTATTGATCATTTTCAAAATCAGCAGGATTCTTGCGGTTAAGACGATGATATTCCCTTTCCACACCTTCATATACCAGATAGCCAATTATGAATGCTGAAATACAGAAATAAAAGTGATCAATATTATGTAAAGTACATATGTTGTACATACATAAGTACATAGATAAGTATGTATGTATACATTTTGTTTGAGTAATACTAATCCATTGAAAATTATATATATTTAACAAGGTAAGGTTAGCCTACAGTGCTTGTATGAGCCATACAGGTTATAGGTGTTTCTGAGCTGTATGTGCAACCATGCAAAAACTTACTGTAACAAAGAAAGTTAACCACTTTCTGTTATATATTGTGTAAAAGGTGGTATATTATGTTCTAGATTTTGATATTTTAAGTTAAAAGATTGCTCTGAAATTTTAGTACAATAATATTTTCCAAACATGTACTAATGTTTACACACATATAGCGTGTCATTCTGTAGCAGTGTTCATGTGCAGACATTATAAGATACACAGAAGATTTTTGTTTACTGATTTTTCTTTAGAGAATTGGCACTCTAATGTCTCTGCCTAACCCGTGAGGGACTCGGAGTGATGATTTGTATGTATAAGATTTTACTGTTACAATAATGTTTTATACTGATAAACATATAATATAAAGAACATTAACTTACGTGGGGCCACACGGAATATGCTTTCACGAATCCTTCGGAATATGTTTGGGATTCCATTTGAAATTGCTCCAGCAAATGCGCGTTGTTCATGGGGTGATAATTTATATGTAATTAATCCTCTAATTTTAGCTAATTCTCCAAAATGTTTCCCCATCTTTACGCTTCACAATTTCTACAAATTATGTAATCCCAAGAACTTCCCCTGATATAACTCTGCAGAACTCATTACCAAATGTCAGTCAATGTCAGACAGACAGAATCACAGAATCAGTGTGCACTGCCTGTCATTAAAAAATAATAAAAACTTCATGAAAAATGGGCTTGAGCCTTGAGCAGCAGTTAAAACCATCCCACAGAATATAATATGTATAGTTAGTTCTTTTAAAATAGTTGTTCAGCCGCATTCTTATATAAATTACTAGCTGTCCCGCCCAGCTTCGCCTGGGTGAAAAAGTAAAAAAATTGCACGTTTTTCTTTTTCACTATTGTTTCCGGTTGAAAAACGTGTTTTTTTTATTTAACGCCCCCGCGCGTACCATCCTGCCGGTGGTTTCATAAAATCCGTCATAAAATCTTAGCTGACCTCTACACCGCGTAAGGAATACTCCTACTAAATTTCAAGTCAATCGGCCTTATAGTTCTTGAGATTTCGTGTTCACGAATGGGGTCTCCCATATATATATATATATATATATATATATAAAAAGTCGTGTTAGTTACACTATTTATCAAGAACGGCTGAACCGATTTGGCTGAAAATTGGTGGGGAGGTAGCTTAAAACCAGGAGAAGGACATAGGATACAGATTTTTTTACCGTGCCCGTGGGACGTGACTTTTTTTTTACCACATGGGTGGCAAACAGGCATGCGGTCCGCCTGATGGTAAGCGGTTACCGCCGCCTATGGACGCTTGCAACACCAGGGGTATCACTCGTGCGTTGCCGACCAGGCAATGCCGGAATCTTTTCACACCCTTCTTGAAGAACTCCATGCTGTACTCTCCAGGGAAAACCTCAACGGGGAGCTCTTTCATAAAACGTGTTATAACAAAACGCAAAACGCAACTGAAAGCAATTTTCAAAGCAGTCTTAGTTCATTTGTTAAAAATGATATAACAAAACATTAAGAAAGCCATGCCGCGACCAACACGATCAAATCTTTCCCCACGAAGCCCCTAGGATTCGAAATATTGCGAGTGAAAGGACTGAAGAAGAACAAGAAATTGCGCGTGAAGAGCGCCGCGTTAGTATGGCTCGACTTCGTGCTTCTCAATCACACCAGCAAAGCAACGGCTAGGTTGGCAATGCGAAATCGTCGAGCAAATATGATAAGTATTTCATTATGTCCGTGTGTTAGTCATTCGACTTCTCCTTAATGCTGGACCGATTTTTATGCATTTTTTTTGTGTGTGTTCAATTGGATTCGAGATGAGTCACAATTAGACCTAATAGGGAGCACTGCAATCGTGTTTCATGAAATTTTAATTTACACTGCCGAAAGAGATTAACAAGTGACCGAGTGTGTAAAATCGGTAAATGGGCTAATTCTAGAGCCAGTGAATGAAAAAGATATTGAAAGAAGAATAACTGCCGGTAATAAGGAGAATGGGGCCATGTCGGCGTTGATGGGCAGCAAAAATCTCAGCAAGAATGCTGGAGTTGCTGTCCACAATGCAATATTGGTGCCTACTTTATTGTATGGCAGCAAATCCTGGATATTACAGAGGGAGTATGAAAATAGTTTGAATGCAATTGAGATGCCATCCCTTTCTAAAAATCTCTCTCTCAAAAAATGTGCGGAGTAACGATCTCAGATCGAATCTGCAATGAAGAGATTCGCAAAACAACTGGCGTGAATGAGGATCTGGTTGTAAAGATAAAGAAAGGCATGTTACGTTGGTTTGGACACATAAAAAGGATGAGTGAAGAAAGATTGACGAAGCAGATATACAAAGCAAAAGTGTGTGCAAAAAGAGGCAGAGGAAGGCCACGTTCAAACTACCTTTTTTTTTTTTTTAACGTTCAAACTACCTGGATCAAATCGATCGGACGCTCAAGGACGGGAACGTTAAGAGTACTTGCAACCGACGAGCATGTATGAAGAGACTGATGAATGTGGACGAAGCGAAAGAGGTATGTAAGTCTAGAGAGAACTGGCGCTCTATACTCTCTGTCTACCCCGTTAAGGACTCGGCGTGATGATATGTATGTAAATTTTCACCCATGCGAAGCTGGGCGGGACAGCTAGTATATATATATAGATTACTTTGTATTTTGATTAGTAATTACAATTATTTGTAATTATTAATACTTTTTTACAAATAGTCGTAAACAGAATGTCACTTAAAATCACTGTTTAATGGAACCTTACTAGACAAATATTCTACTTGACCGTAAGCCGTGGTGAGTGTTGCCTGTGACACAGATCGCAAGTTCGAATCCCGACTGTACCAATGAGATTTTTTTAACTTATGTACAGTGATTAGTCTCACCACGAGCTTTACGGTGAAGGAAAACATAGAGAAGAAACCTGCATATGTATAGTCGTGCGTTGGCGCGTTAGCACCTAAAATATAAATCTGGCGGAAATTGGGTGTGTGACTTCCCAATAAATATAATTAAATTATAAAGCTCTCAATGAAATATCCAATAATTAATGTCCAAATAATCCAACTTATTAATGAGTTGGAAACATACAAACACATTAAAATATCCTGTAGGCATTAGAATGAAACAAGAATGCAGTAAGTGTTTTTTTGGTGCTAGACGTCAATGTCAACTGTCATGTAATTCGTTTGTGGTGGGATGTTTTATAAGTATTGATCTCCATTCTCCAATAATTAAATAAATATGCTAACAATAGACGTGTAAAAGGAAAATTTCCCTTTTCGTGTATACATTTTATCATCAGAAGTTATCATGGAAGAAGTTGATTCTATTATTTTACATTTTCTCAATCAATTGAATGTGTAAGTGCAATGTTTATTAAAACAATGGATATCCAAAATGTTTAAGTTATATTATTTGTTTTGCGATATCTTATATTCTTAATAATGTAGGTGAGAAGTAAACAAAATTTGGTCATCACATTTGCATATCAAATTATTCAAAATAATATAAAATACAAAGTAGTAATCTGCTTATCAAATTATTCAAAATATAAGTAGTAGATGACTACTTTGTTAACTGCATATGTGATAGATATCATGGGTTGTACTAACCTTACCATATCTTCTTAGATTTATGAGTATGACTCTTATGTATTAAAACACAATTAAAGCGGATACAGATAATAACATAAATAGCAATATTTTACAATCAAGCAGCAGTCATAAATTAACTATAAACATGAACCTGTGAAATATTTAAATATTGTTGTGTTTTTTAGGGATATAGATGTGAGTGCTAAGAGTCTATGCGATTTATCAGTGGAAGCTATAATAGAAGCTGCCTCAACATGTGTGTTTACTATTAATCCATCTCTGAAAGTGCCACGGAAGTTGCCACCTGGATTATCACATCGCATTGAGGTGGCGGCACAAGTTGCTGCTGCATGCAAGGTTTAATAATTTACATCATGATGTAGTGATTGTATGCTTTCTATAATTTTTGTTAACATTACAAAGTACACATTATAATACCTTTTTTTGTAGGATTTGGGCTATAAAAATGATGTTGGCTACCAGACTTTTTTATATTACAATGAATGTGATCTTAGGCAGGTATTTATGTTCCTTATTGAACAATTGCCTAATGAAGGTAAACAGATGATGTCTAGTACAGGAACAGTGAAGAAAAAGTCATTGCTTTTACAGAACATAGGCAATAAAATTGCACAAGAACTCAATTCAATATGGATACCTCCAAGTTGTAATAAGCCTTCACAAATAATTGGAGATTATGTAAATATTCCAGGTATGTTGTTTATAGCTCTTATAAATCTGCTACTACTACTAGTATGTAGTATGAAAGCAAAATTTTGCAAGGATGTTTGATATTCTTTCTCACTAATAAATGGAATTGCATGAAATTTGGTATAGAGATAGATCTTTAGTTGGATTCACAATCGCAACATAGCATATACTAGCCGACCCGGCGACACATTGCTGTGGCTAAGGTTTTATTATATTACATTGTAAATTAATATCATGCCAAAAATCATATTTTGACCAAGTTTCATACCTAAGGGAGCAATAGTTGAAAAACGTTTTTTATTTCACACCCCCATGTTCCACTTTCCAGTTTCAGTTAGCTGACCTCTACACTGCGTAAGGACTACTTCTACCAAATTTAAATATTTCAATTTCAATAGCAAAAAGATATGTCATGTTACATGCAACTTGACTAATTTTGTTTTTTTCTAGCATCTCATAGTATTTCAAAAGTCACACTGAGTGAAGAAGAATTGATGCAGAGATTGCTGAAGTTCAGAGAAACCAAAAATAATTATGTGCATGAAGAAAAAGTGTGCTCTGCAGAGCAAAATCTTAATATTGCCATGGAAACTAAGCTAGTTATTAATGAGAGTCTTAAGGAATTAAAGGAAACTGCCATTATATTGCAGCAAAGGTTGGACACTCTTGAGAGTGAACAAAGTATTATGGAAGTGGAATACTCACAAGTAAATCATTTTACATTGCCTTCTTAACGATTTGGTACTGTAGGTATAATAATACATACAAATGTTTGAACTAATTTCAGGCAAGTAAGTCATGTGAAAGGATGGAAGCAGAATTAAAGAATGTCGAAAATATTCTTGATAGTCTTGGTATATCTGAGGATGCCCAAAATGCTGGAGACAATTTACTAGAAAGGGTACAAGAGAATATCAACAAATTGCAAAGAAAAAGTGAAGATTTGACTTCACATAATTTATCTCTCAGAGCAGAGATTGACAAAGTTAAGAATAGTCAAAATATTTCAAATGTGAGTTACCTATATATATATATTTATATATCCTTTAAGTTTACATTACACACATAATTAACTAAAATATATATTTTTATTTTCAGTCAGAGAGGACTCAGTGCAAGAAAATATTAACTTCATTGAAAGAGACAGCAAAGACAATGAAGCAGGAATTTGATGAAAGAGAAGAGTTGAAAATTAAATTAAAAACTGCCTATGATAAATTAAGAGGTGGTAGCAAAAGGTAATGAATACATATAACATTTTACCATGCAGTCACTTGCGTGGCAGAGAAAAGAGTGCCAGTTCTATCTTGAACTACAGACTTGCACTTCATATGACTGAACCTCTATGCTACTGAACTGACTAATTTAATAAAAAGAATAGGAATATGAATAAAACTTGTATGGTTTAATTAAATTAAATTAGTATATAAGTATTTATTATTTATCTTAGTGCAAAATTAAGCTGGTTGGTTAACCAAGTTAATTTGTGAAATCATCTGGAAAGTTGTCAGTTGCAGACAATTAATTTCTTATAAAAAATTTAACCACAAATATATTAAACTTATTTTTATAAAAAAGAAGTATTTTTAATTAATGGTATGAGAGATTTATATTATATTATTTTTAGGTCAATATATACAAAACGGATTTTGGAGATTATAAGTAATGTGGACAAACAAAATATGGAAATAAAAAAAATACTTGATGATACAAGACAACTACAAAAAGAGATTAACACATTTGAAGGCCAATTGGATAGGTGTTTTTCAATTGCTGATGAGACACTTTTTAGAGTAGGTATCTGTTTTATGAGAAATTATTAATATTTTTGATAGAAGTGCATGTACATTAGAAGTATTATCATACAAACTTTTCTAATTGCAGGATGCAAAAAAAGATGACCAAGCAAAAAAGGCGTACAAATTATTGGCGTTACTGCACTCAGAATGCAATACCATTGTTTCCCTAGTTAATGACACTGGTACTTTTGCAAGAGACATTGTTGATTTGGAAGAAAACATTAAAACTGAGGCTGCTAAGAAAACTGAAGATACTCTGAAGAAAATACAACTTGATTTAACTAGGATTAAAGAAGAAAATTAGTGTATATCTTACATTTTATTTTATGATAGATCATGTTAATAAATCTGTTTATCTACTATCATTAAGATTTACTTCCTTTTGGGTAATATTTCTGGTGGGATATAATTCTCATCCACTACATTTTTTGTACTAGTTTTTTTGGCTTGTGTTTGATGTGTTCCTTTGTCTTTGCTTTCAATTTCAAGTTCAATTTTGTCTTGATTGTCAAAAAACCATAACTTTTGTTCCTCCGTTTGTAGTTGTTTTTGCTTTTCTTGAATTAATTGTATTCGGTTAGCCCTGCTGAGACGTTGGGTCTGTGCCTCTAGTTTGTCTTCTCTGATTTTCTCCCATGACTGGAATAACTGCAAGAAACATTCCAGTAAGATTTTGCTACTACATTATGAATATATTAACTAAGATTTCTTACCTCTTTTTGTACAGATACATCTATATTTTGAGTCTTATTTATAGCATTTTCAATGGAAATTTCAAGTGACTTTTCTAAAGTGATATCTTCAATTTTTTCTGCATTAGCAAGAATAGCAAGACACTTCTCTAAACTTGTTTTTATGTCAGATTCAGCCTCATTACTTTCCTTACGTAGAAGTTCAATAACCTCCACATACACTTTGCATGGTGTCTGACTCAAATTTTGACATGTGGTTAACAGCTTATCATATTTTTTGTAGACTAACCAACCAACAATTTGTAAGTTAGTATTCATATTATCTGTATGCTCTGATAGCCATGCCAAAGATTTACCAGCAAGAGTGTATGTATCTTGGATATCAAAATGGTCATCAAAATAAGGGTTACGTAAAAATCTCACTCTAATTTTTAATTCTTCCACCTTTTTGCCCTTTTCTTGGACAGGTGCTGATATAACAGGAGCTACATACGAAGAAATGTATTTGTAACAAGCATATTGACTCAAACTGCGAGTTATTTCATTGTCATATTCCTCCTGTAGCATAACTAAGGACCCTACTCTAGCAGCCAGTTCATAGTCTTGATGTGTCAGTAATTGATCCAGTAATATGTTTGCACTGTAATTATCAAGGAATACTCCAAAATTTAAAGGGTCTTTTAAAATTTCAATAAGTTCCTGTATTTTACCATAGTTGATAAAGTTTCTAACTGTTGCGTGATGCGTGGAGTCTAAAGTATTACCAGTTTCTGCTGAAAGGCGTAACTTATGAAGCAGATCTTTTAGCTCTTCCAAATGTATAGAATCTTTGATTGCATTTGCAAAAATATCCACATCGATTGCACTTATTACTCCTTTAGATGAATAGTTTTGATCTAATGCATTGTAAAAATCGTTTAGATTAATTTTCTCTAAAATTGGGGATGATTTCGTATTCGCCCAAGCGTCATTGCACTTGTAATCATTAGTTAAAAAGGTTCGTTTATGGTGTAAAAAAAACCTATTACTTTTCACAGAAATCCGGTGCAAAATTCTTAACATTTTTGCACTCTGCATAAAATTAAATGCAATATTTAGTTATACCAGCAAGATTGTTAACCTCAAAAAGTCATTATTGACATTAAAAAGGCACAGAGTCAGTAGCAGTATACTTGTTGCAATATAGCTATTTAATAGTAGTCTTTGGCTAAGCCACACTGGTCACTGATAGATAATAAAATTCACTAGTTTATAAGACAAGCCATGGGAAATACTACAACTGTATTTTGTTCGTGTCAGCCTCCAATGTGTCAGCGCGATGTAAACGCAAATGTCAAACTAGATAGAAGATCGTAAATTAGACTCAACGGTTACCATTTTATCAAAATAGTATTTATTTGCACAAACTAAAAAGTAAGTATTTTCAAGATCTTTTTAGCTTTGTGTAATTTGTGTTAGTGTTACTTTAATATCATTTGATACTTATTCACTCGAAATACAGTTATCTCACGCACAATTTGCAGTAAACTTCGAAGGCAGACTAATCATCTCTTAATTTTATGGTCTTTCGTATCATTTTGTTCTGGATCAACCCAATAATTCAAAATCGAATGGGGAACAAACAAATATCCTCTGAGCAAAATATTCCTAACTACGCATAATATTATTCCCTTCAATTGATCGTCAACGTGGAGAATTGATGGATCGATGCTTTTTGCACATTCACGCGCCAATGATTGAACAGATTTGGATGAAATTAAGAACAAGTTACCTAGAATCGATCTCGATAATCTAATCGAGAGGAAACCTGTATACGGCTGAGAAGAAATTCATGTATAGTCGTGCTTGAGTCATGGACTCGCCATCTGTCACGTTGGCACCTAATATACCTCTGGCGGAAAGTGGGTGTGTGGGTATTACCTATACACCTCTGCCTACCCCTTCGGGGACCCTTGTGGGAAGGCGTGAGGATATTAAGTTACCTAGAACTTATAGCCGGGATCAATACATGCTTAATATTATATTTTCTCTTATCCTTTTTTTGGAACTGCAGGGTACCTAGTTTGTAGTATACTATAAATATGATGTTTGGTACAATTCTTTTTGTTCACCTCACTACTATTGCATGCAAGTTTTGGGGTTATTGCTTGATACTCTTTTACACTGAAATATCTTGTATACATTTTTGACCATGGGTTCATTGCTTTAAACTGCAAGCAATACTACTAAGTAAGTTCAATGGTAAGTAATAGACATTTATTTTATTGTTGATTTCAGTTAAAAATGGCCAGTCAATGGGGGCAAAAAGCTGAGGAATTAGAAATCTCAAATAAGGTGGCTGGCTTAGGCTTGAACAAATTGCAGAATCAAACACAGAATTTTGATGAAGATGCTGATGCTGCCAACCCAGCTGACTCTTCCCTTTTAATGAAAATAATCAGACAGGGTTTAGTGGAATCAAAGCTAGATATTGAAATTCAGAGAAAGGATCCTAATTCCCCATTGTATTCAGTGAAAACATTTGAAGCTTTACATTTAAAGCCTAATCTATTAAAAGGTGTTTATGCCATGGGTTTCAATGCTCCATCAAAGATTCAAGAAACTGCCTTACCAACACTCTTGGCTGATCCACCGCAAAATATGATTGCACAGTCCCAGTCAGGTACAGGAAAAACAGCAGCATTTGTGCTTGCCATGCTGAGTAGGGTTGACACTGCCAAGAATTATCCACAAGTTTTATGTCTCAGCCCTACTTATGAGCTAGCAATCCAAACAGGAGAGGTTGCTGCTAAAATGGCAAAGTTTTGTCCTGAGATTAAACTAAAATATGCTGTAAGAGGTGAAGAAGTGCCCAGAGGTACAAAAATTATGGATCATATTATAATAGGCACACCTGGAAAAATGCTTGACTGGGGATGCAAATTTGGTTTGTTTGATCTGAGTAAGATTAAAGTATTTGTATTAGATGAAGCTGATGTGATGATTGATCGTCAAGGACATCAGGACCAATGTATTCGCATTCACAAGTGCTTACCTTCAACATGCCAGATGATGTTTTTCTCAGCTACATATGGCTCTGCTGTTATGGAATTTGCTGAAGTTATTGTGCCAAATCCAATCATCATTAGATTATTGCGTGAGGAGGAATCACTTGATAACATTAAACAATATTATGTTAAATGTAAGGGCCAAGAAGAGAAATATAGGGCAATTTGCAACATATATGGGGTGATTACAATTGGCCAGGCAATTATATTTTGCCACACAAGGAAGACTGCAAGTTGGCTGTCAGAAAAGATGTCTAAGGATGGACACTCAGTTGCTGTTTTATCTGGGGAATTAACTGTGGAACAGAGGATTGCTGTGCTGGATCGTTTTAGGGCTGGTTTGGAAAAATTACTGATTACAACAAATGTATTATCTCGGGGTATAGATGTTGAACAAGTGACATTAGTTGTGAACTTTGATATGCCTATGGATGTGGATAGAAAAGCTGATTGTGAGACATATCTCCACAGAATTGGACGCACTGGCAGGTTTGGGAAGGCTGGAATTGCTATAAACCTAATAGATTCTGCACAGTCAATGCAAATTTGTTTGGATATTGAGGCACACTTTGGTAAGAAGATACATTTACTTGATATAGAAGATGCAGAGGAAATTGAGAAGATTGGAGCTTAACTGCACACACTTTTGTTCCTTACTTTTTAAGTATTAAAATGGTACAGTTATATTAATTCTAAGCAATAAACTAAATTTTTCACATACAATATTATTTTTGATTGTTTAATGCACAATATATTTAGCCTGGACAGTAAGCAGAGAAAGGTTTGTAGTAGAAAGTCACTAAACAAAGTTTTTGTTCACATTCCTAACACCTTCATGTTCAGTCAAACTAGCATTTAAAAAGCTTGGTGTATTCAATCAAGTGGCTCAATAGAGTATATATCATCAAGATGGCAACTTTAGAAGCATCATGTTCAGTCTAAATGTGCCTTAGCTAGTATGCAAGTGCCAAAGATGCTCTTTTATGTATATCATGGAGTGTTATGTTATTATTAAGAATTGCTTGATGATCCAAACGGCTTCTTTCCATAACACAGAGAATAGCAATAAAATTGGCTGCAATGTAATGCAATAAAGCTCAGCCTTTTAATCTTTACACAAATGATAGACAATACTTTTAGTAACCTGGTGATCATAGTTAAAGGTTAAATGGGCTTTGGATTTGATTAAAAATACTCTTTATCTAGGGTCATTTATTTTAACATTGACTTCAATAAGAACTAATAGTTAAATAAATAAAATTAAATAGTGTTGACCTGTCCCGTAGGCGATTAATTAGTAGCTTTAACGTGAACCTTGGGCTGCAGTTTCGGGGTTCGTGGCTCCCGAAATCATGACGAATATTGCAACTGGTACAATGTACATCCACTGAAAAAAACATTTTCATAAGTGAGAGGATCAATCAATCTGCATTTATACCTTGCTAGTTGTATGTATCATATACAGGGTAACTGGAAATATGTACTGATTTAGAAAAACAAATCAATGTTACAACAAAAAACGATTTGACTTTAAACATACTAGGTAAAATTCACTTCTGAAGAAATTCGTCACGAGGAAACCTGCAGAATATGCTAACAAATTCAAAGGCACATGTATGTATTGTTTGTTGAAATAGAAAGGCACATTTTATAAGTCTAAATTGAATTGAGGATCAATACCTCAGCCTAACCTTCTTTTGTGGGATTGTGTGAAGATTGTGTGTATTTATACATCTGCACATACAAATATTATTGTAATCAATAAATATTTAATGTAATGTATACTTACATATTTGGCTAAAAACGATCTGGTGTCTTTTATTTCTCCCTTTTCTCTAGCTTCTCTTTCGCGCTCTAGTTTTTGGACATACGAAGCTGTGTCAGGTCTGGGAAGCACAAAGTAATCTTTAAGTTATGTACTTAGTTAATTTTTGACTGAATAGAATTATGCAACTACATTATGTGCATCGCTTTGTTAATTTTTGACTGAATATAATTATGCAACTAGATACATATGTGCATCGCTTTGTTAATTTTTGACTGAATATAATTGTGCAACTACATACATATGTACATTGCTTTGTTAATTTTTGACTGAATATAATTATGCAACTACGTACATCGCTTTGTTAATTTTTGACTGAATATAATAATGCAACTACATACATATGTACATCGCTTTGTTTATTTTTGACTGAATATAATTATGCAACTACATACATATGTGCATCACTTTGTTAATTTTTGACTGAATATAATTATGCAACTAGATACATATGTGCATCGCTTTGTTAATTTTTGACTGAATATAATTCTGCAACTACATACATATGTTCATCGCTTTGTTAATCTCTGAATTGAATTGGTACAATATGTGTGTAGTAGTCCATTTAACAAGTTTCTTTCACTTTTTATAATTCCAGCTAGGTTTTTCATAAAACAACCCAGCATGAAATAGACCAAGGCTCATATTTTGTGATTTGATCACATTATTAATGACATTAAAAAAAAAGCAGGATTTCATGAGCATTGATCATGAGTAACTATTATAAAACCATTAAAATACCAAATCATACATACACAGGTGCTAGATCAACATGTCTTAAATAGAAGTTCGAATTTATTTTGCGCCCACTTTGGTTCCCCATTGTGTGAGCCTGTGATGAGTTTGTTACTTGGAAGCTGACTGCAATGACAGCCCCATTGGGCAAGACCCAAGCATTGATAATGTCAGATAAACCATTATCTAAGAATGATTGAGCTTTGACTGAGGATAGGAAATCTGTTCCTTTGAAATCAGCAGAAGATACAGTTGTTTTGATGGAATAAAATCCATCTGTTTCTGCCAAGTTCTGAAAAATATAAAAATATTGTCAATATATAATGTAAGCATAGTAATTAAGTATGTCTATTTGCATTAGCATGAAAGTAAAATATAATTGTAATAATTTAAGTAGTGGGTTTAAGGTGGCCGAGGGGATCAAGTGGTTGCCTGCAACACAAAGATTGCAAGTTCGAAGCCCAACTAAGTGTTTCTGAACTTAAGTAAAGTGATTAGTCACACCACAAGCTTTACAATGAACAAATATATTGAAAGGAAACTTGCATATGTTTAAGTAGAAATTCAACTCAACTGCAACGGACTCATCATCTGTTACGTAGGCACCTAAAATATATCTTCAGGGAAAAATGGTTCTAAATTACCTTCAATTCTTGAATATGTTGTTCATTCAGTGGAATCTGCTCAATCACAGCTGTGCCCGCACGGATACTTTTCAAGGTGATAGTTCCTCGAGGACAGAATAATTCACCATTGCAGTTTAGTGAATGTTCCAGCTTCAAGTTTAACCAACCATCATAATCAATGGTCATCTAAAACATTTAATATTTATTACAATAATATTATTCGCAACTACGGTCTTTAATAGGCAACCCAGAGGGTATGGTAGCATTATAATAACTTTTGATTTAAATAATGTTTTTAAAATACAGGGTTTTAGTTATATTGGTAGTACTTTACCGCATTTCGGCACAATCCAAGTAAAGTTACAAATACTAGACATTTATCCATTTTGTCTGTCAGGAATCTATTTCTAATATATATTTGCACCAAATAAAATTTTACTTAGTTCGTCTGTGATCAATACTATGACAAATTTAGTTAAAAAAAGTCGAAGCTATGAAAAACTATACATTTAGTACCTATTTCACGAAGGATGTGTCAAAATTCATTTCGTGAATGAAGGATGTGTCAGAAAATTTAAGGCACTTGACAAGACAAGCCAATGACAAAAAAAGTGATGAGTCTGATCTTAGTAATCTGTGGACGTTTTTCGTATCCTTTCATTCGCGAGAAGAGGCATAGGTCAGAATCCCTTATTTCTCGGCATGATTCTATTAGTTTTAAAATGTACATAGTTATTTATATTTGTCATAGTATGGTTTGTCATTTCTGATGTGTGTATTATTTTTATTATTGTGCGTGCATATCTTTTTTTATATGTCTAGAATTTCAGTGGTACATAACATTTTTGGAAAGTGGATAAGCTTTTATCGGTGGCATAGAGGAAAGAGGTAAATGCGGTAAATTTTAATAAAATATTAAAAGACGTATATTGATTTGGTGCATTTAAATCCTTGTTTTATACAACTGGGATGGCCAACAAGCACGCGGCGCGCCTGATGGCAAGCGGGTACTGCCACCTTTGGACGCTTGCGACAACAGGGGTTTCGCACGAGCGTTGGTGCTACTTATTTTAGACGTAATTGTTATACATGTATAAATCATCACTTTATAGTAGGTACCTAATTAGCTCCTTGTATTTGTTCTTAGGATTAACTACTTCTTTAGGAATGTTGCTTTAAAGAAAATAATGTAATATATTACAAACCAATGGAAAGAATTAGGAACAAACTGCCGGCACGCAACCTAAAAGAGTTTGATTGAGAGAGATTGCTAATTCCTGGCACCAATCTAAGTACATAGTTTGCCACCATGTCACGCATATGGGATTACTGATGGCTCACTGCTCAATACATATAAAACAATAAATCGCCACGTTACTAATAGTCAATAAAGGCTTAGTAGTATCGTAATGATTGGATGGTGAGTGGCAAACGGATGAACTTTTGTCTACAATATTATTTACTTTTTTGATTTTTATTTTATACAAATTCGATTATTACAAACTAAATAAATGTTATTACCGATTTAAAAAAGAAGGCGTTTTAAATTCGTCGGCATCCTTTTTTGGTATGGCCCGAGTTAGAGAAATTTTGAAAGGTGACTCAAATTTTATAGCGATGCACTTTTGGCTTGGATGATCTTGTGCTTTTCAATTATTTTTAAGTGGGTAAAATGTTATTACATCACTAAATACGTTTTATTTTTTTTTATCCTTAATGCTAGTCATAAAAAAACTGCATGCAAAAAACTTTCTATTTTACTTCACTTACGGGGACAACCCTAACGCTCCAACGGACCGTAGGTATTTCTTTCAAGAAGAATTAGGCCGAGTTTTCATACTGCTTTGGCATATATGTAAGCTGTGATTACTAAAAAGTTATAGCTGTTGAAAACACAATATTCATAATAATATCAGAACTATTCCCAATTAATATTAAAACAAAAACATCTTCTCCTATTTTGAAAATATTGCCCCAGTGATTAGAACTGCTTCTGTGTTAGAATCACCAAGAGGTTTAGTTAAGTCTCGCAGTTAAGTTTAACTCAGTTACCAGTTACCGGTCAAAAAAGACATTCAAGTTTACATTTATTCCCACATGTTGGGAACACTATAACAAACAATCTGTCAAAAGTCTTTATCGATCCGACGTGTGGAAAAAATAATATATATAAGTAATTCGCTTTCATTTCAACTTTCAGCCAAATCGGCTCAGCCGTTTTGCCGTGAAACAGCAGCAAACATCCAAACATTCAAACTTACAAACTTTCGCCATTTTAATATTAGTATTGTATCATAAGATTAGTAAGATAAATACTTCAGAACATCTGTAATAATGAATGAAAGTTTTGATACTAAGATTGGAATCTGTGCATTGATTTCCGCGCTAGTACAGATCGCGCGGCGAGAGTTTGGCTTTGACCTTCGGGTGGAGGGGATTATTGCGCATGGGTACTGTCACGCACACAATACTTTTCCTTTTTTATGTACCAGGTTGGATATTTGAGTTGGTCAAAATTCATGTACAGTGGTAATAATGCTAGAAAATAATACGAAATAGATAAACTTCTTCATTTATTAAAACTATTGATAGTTATTTTACTTATATAAAATGTTTATTTCCTTTTAAAGTTTACAGAGACAGCGATGAAAATTCTAAATAATTGTTTTTTAATAAAATTATTTATTCCAAGATACATGTGAAATTGGTACATACAAACAAAAAAAACTTAACTGACAAACTTAAACAAACAAACTCAACAAATAATAACAATCGACAACAATAAACAATTAACGAAAATAGCAATTCACTTGTGAACGTGATTGTACAACAGGAGTGCGCGGTACGTCGTATCGATGCGGGAGGCAGGGAACGACTGGAGCGCCAATCAGAGCACCGCGTGCGCCTACACACCCGCCCCGCACCCCGCTAATTGCCCGTTGATACCCAATTTCTGATTTCTGCGCAATAACGGTCAAAGCCAAACTCTTATCGCGCGAGCTGTAAATAACTCAAAAACCAAATAAATAATGTTCGTAGACTAAGTTAATATTATTTACATAGATACACAAAAAGCTCAACACAGATTTCATAGAGAACGTAAAATTTTGTGATACTTTGCTAAAAGTTATCAGAGAGTCGTATAAAAATATTCTTTTTAAGAATTCGGGTCCAGAAGATATTTACGGGCCCTCATACTGGGTGAAATTAAACATGAATACTTGCTTTTACCTCTGACGTGGAACATTCCGCTCGAATACGTTTACTTTGAACACAAGGGAAACTCCAAGGGGGTAATCGGGTTTAGTTACATATATCTCTTTTAGTGTGGGATGCAATACATTTATGATATAGCCACGTTCTATTTTAAAAATGAAACGTGTTATAAAAGTATATAATTACAAATAGTAATAAAAAAAAATACATATCATCACGCCAAGTCCCTAACGGGGTAGGCAGAGAGTATAGAGCGCCAGTTCTCTCTAGACTTACATACCTCTTTCGCGCAATAATAATATAATATATCCTCACGCCTTCCCACAAGGGTCCCCGAAGGGGTAGGCAGAGGTGTATAGGTAATACCCACACACCCACTTTCCGCCAGAGGTATACTAGGTGCCAACGTGACAGATGGCGAGTCCATCGCCGTTACTCAAGCACGACTATACATACGCCTTTGAATTTCTTCTCAGACGTATGCAGATTTCCTCTCGATGTTTTCCTTCACCGTAAAGCTCGTGGTGTGACTAATCACTGTACTTAAGTTCAGAAAAACTCATTGGTACAGTCGGGAATCGAACTTGGGACCTTTGCGTCGCAGGCAACTGCTCGAACCACTCAGCCACCACGGCTATTACAAATAAATACTAATAATTCGCATTCAATGTCTTACATAGGTATATATGTATTACAATTTAATTGCATGAGTAACTAAGACCATAGAGCTTGTGGTGTGACTAATCACTGTACTTAATTTCAGATAAACTCATTGGAACAGTCGTAATTCGAGCTTGCAATCTTTGTGTTGCAGTCGACTACTCGAACCATTCGGCTACCACAATTAAAACACTATTAAAACACTAAAAAGATAAAGGTAGCGAGTTTGTAACGGTAACATTCACAGTTGCCGGGGCAGACAGCTAATACAACAAACCTAATTTAGTGGTAGTTCAAGAGGATAAGCGCCAATGGAATTATTTATCCGATGTCGGCGTGGCGTCGTCGGCGGCGGCGACTGTGACAGAGCCACGGAGGTAACGCGCTTGAGCGCGCGGGTGACTATTATAGTCATATATCGCAAGCGGAAGCGATATATATTTTTTAAGTTTTATGTTTTATACATGCGTATAAAACATAAAACTTAAAACATGCATTAGCAACATGTTGCTTTCTTAATTTATTAAACATATCTACGCACGTATACTCACGCCGAGTACCTTACTTAAGGTTAGGCAGAGAGAGGAGAGCTACAGATCCCTCTAGAATATTTATTTATATGATTGATGATATGAGTTAAATGTATGTACCTACGTTGGTATATTATCAAGAAATAATTGGATTTACTATAAGCGAACTCATTTTTATTAGGTAAAAAAACGTATGTGCATCGCGAACCTTAAGCAATGTGCAAGTCGTTTTATCTCTGATCTAACTTGGCGTCGTGTCTGATTGAAAATAGTAAAGTTCTTTTCTCTTAGTTAGTCTTTGTACAGTTTCATTTATTATGTACATTTTGGCAATTGATGTGAAAACTTTCAATATAGGTATAGGCATGTATTGTATAGCAAAATTGAACCGCATGGCCGGCCGTGTCTGTACTTTCGAACATTTTTAAATTGATGATACCGACAAGTTGGCAAAAAACCTTGCAGTTAGTAAGCGGCTACCGTCTTTGGACCTAAAACTAGGGATAAAACTCGCACGCCGCAAATTACGGACAGTAGCATGGTGGAGATGTTTGAAAGATTGGCGGCTGAGCCGGTGCATGAAACAGGTTCTTATAACTATTTTTATTGTCTCGTATAGGCCAGTTTCGGCAAGTTATGTGATCGGAAGATTATTCCACATAATAGCGAGACTGAAAGGTGCCAAGCAAACACAGCAAAGGCTTCAGTTGCCTCTGCGAGCTAGGGAGCTGGGCCACACTGGGTACTTTACTTTTATTTTCTGAATTATTAACTGTAGATAGCGTAGCCCTTAGTATTATATCCCAAGAGTTTTTTGGGTTACGAAAAAGATTTAATTTTCTTTGAGTGAAATATTACGAGCGATAAATAGATTGACCTATATTTAAGGTTTGACATATTATATTGTTTAAATTCATTGATTGTGACATTGGACGTACTTGCCGGTTTGTAAAAAGAACAATAGTAGTTATTTAAATATTAATGTATTTTGTTTTCGTTAAGTAGTCAACGACACATATTTAAATAAATCTATAGGCGTACTGAAGACAGTATATGGAGTATGCACAAGTCATAAGCTACGCGCGGCTAGCGGCTGAAGATATACCTAGCTATTGTGTGCAGGGAACCGTTAAATTAAACAATGCGTTGCCGTATATGATGCGTCATAGGCTTTTAGGTATTTATAGAATAGAATAGAATAGAATATTTTTATTTCAGACCGGAGTCCATAGGGTTAGTAACAAATTTTAACTTAAATTCTAGTGTTTAATGCCTTTCAATATAATGTGATATTATTATCCTTAAAATCTAAGCTACTTAGCTTATAGATACATACGTAATAAAAAAAACTAATATTTTGTCTTTGTCCCATTATTATGTACATATAACAAAATAATGAATATGAAAAAATACCCAGTATCGATTTAGATTTGCAAGCTACTTTGTGTTCAAGAAAGCAATCAAAGCTTGCACTTCCGACTTGCTAAACCTAAGGATTTTAATTACACTCGTTGCCCCTTCCGTAACGAATAAATACACTTCGTTACGTCGTGAGTGATTGTGAAGCGAAGGCGACTAGCATTATAATGTAACTATTTCGCGTCGAGCGATATCAGCGAGCAGCAGCCAATAACCACCTGCACTATGGCGGTCTATCTACTACGTATACGATAATTGAACATGTCCACCGTAATGACATTTTCTCTTCGTGAATATCGAGATAGACTCTCTATCTCGTACATTATGGGCATGTACCATATTGATTGACAGATGTCAATTGTCATGTTGATTGATAAACGTCAATAGACGTATATGTCTAGCTATTTTAAATAACGAACAAATAAAATAACATATGTCATAGAGAAACTTTCGACATCCTATCGTGGCGAGGTGGTTTGGTAAGACATTCTGATTGGTGTCATTGTGTGGTCACAATGAGCGCTCTGACGAGGCCTTATTCAGTCTGTTCCCATCCTCACGGCACGCGTTCACCTCAGCCTCATACTCTTGTAAGAATTTGATTTTAAAAACTATCACTCTTTTTACGACACGTAGTTAGTACTTATTTTCACCTGCTTGACAAGGAGTTTGCTTTTGCTATGGCTTGTAACGCGCTATGGGTCGCGATTACTAACCGTAGCGTACATTTCAAGCTTATGTTAGTGTGTACGATAAGGGATAATTACAATCATGTAAAACTAATCATTGGATAAATACGCCTTTCTTAGATTTATAACAGTTTTTTTTCAGGTTTATGTATATTTTATAGTACCGCAACTAACTTTGGTATCTTTTTACTTGTTTGGTAGGTAATTATCATGTTTCTAATCATTACTATACGCATTTGGCCGGTTCTTTATTTTTTTCGCCGCTACCAGTATCTTCCGTAGAGTCTAAAGTTGTATTGGTGCAGAGTAAACTTCATTAGCCGCATGATTTGACAAGAACCACGTGATTAAGCAGTTTCATCAAAAACAAATTAAGTCCCCTCTGACCCCCTCGAAGACTTAACAAAACAATTTGGTGACATTGTTGGGTAATTTGGGGTTTATTTAGGTTTAGTGAAATGGACGCGTTGAATTAAATACGTGAATTGAGATGATATGTACTAACACAAAAAGCTTATAAAAGTGTGCAAAATGAAGAGGAGATGTCACTCAAATCACAGACGACTCGTTAGCCTACCTCAGATTAAATATTATGTACCTAGGTAGAAGGTAGTAGTAGTTCTACAAGGCTAAGATATTTTATTCCGTTACGACATGCCAAGCCAATGCCAAACACGGAGAATCTTGGTGTAGACTTATTTTTTAATAGTGATCAATCCAATACTTCATAATATGACCGTTGAATGTTCATTTATTATTATTTAAAGTATTTCAATGCACGCAGTCATATTTTGACGGTTCGATTAAATCTGAATGGTAGTTGTAATACTGTAGTAAAATAATAGTGTTATTGTGGTTAAAATATTATTAAGCGGTCCTCCTGACATTTGCAAAGAATAGCACGAAGTGAGTGCCAATAAATAGGTGTATTCTCAATAGGGGATTTCATTTGGTGCGTCCGGCTAACATTAAAAGGTTAATCGTTCACATAAAACTCGGCACAATAAAGAACGTTCTACCATTCATGAGCTACACGGAGTCAGACATCTCGCGTTATTATACTCGTAAAGTTCGCCCTTTCCTTGCATAATGACATGACGAATTGCGTTCGCGATATTTTTGCTTCTTTATACGATGAGGTCATTATACGCCTTAATACGCTAAAGGCTGGGAAGTACTCAAGAGTTCCCCCATTTTATTATATTATCCCATTTCGATTTGTTTGTAAGAATGGTCTAAACTTAATTTTTAGTGGTACGAGGCAAACTCCTCGGGAAATTAACTCGCAGCTAGTTGCGTTGCAAAACATACCACATTAACATTACCACATTACCATTCCCTGACAATCTGAACCCAGCATCTATCGTTATCGTATAATATAAATTAGAAGCGAATATGAATATTTTTTGTTTGAAAAGTTGTGAGAAAATTTAAAACATATCCGGTGGCAGCGATAATGGAGAGCGCGAGTTTCGGGTAATAGAGTATGTGTGGCTGGCATGCTCTGCTCGGTGAAAAAGTACAAAAGTTGTGCGCACACACGGCCGACGTAAACAGATCAGAAATTTTCTACTTCATCTGTTCATGCATTTAAGAACCGTATTAAGTAGAAGTGTATTAAGTGTTCAGTTAAAAAAGACAATTATGTTATGTGTTAAACTAAACCACAGAATTGTCTGGGTATAACGCGAATAGAAACAATTTTAAAATTAAAAAGCACTCGCGTTTATGACTCACTTAAACTTTTCATCGGTTCTGATTCATAATTCTTCTTAAAACTTAAATGCCAGTTAAAAGCTTCAAATAGTAGCGAACGCTTTCCTAGTTTTTTTATGAAATTGATACGGGAAACTTCCGATTGAGTAATTCCATCAAATGGAAATTTTCTTTTGTATTATACCGGTACATTATTAGGCGATCAGCCCTAGATTCTTACGAAAAACAAAAGCTTTATTAGAATAAGTAATATTATAGATGTGAATGTTTAATGGTTTATAAATGGCTTAACCGAATTAGATGCAATTTGGCACAGACTATAGACTGAAATAGGGACAGGATATGTTTTGACAGGATATGTTTTGCCCCTGAGTGTACCATTAGCTAATTGAAGGCAGATGCAACTGCGGGGCACAACGAGTATTGTATATTTGCTTAACTTGTATAACTTGAAAATATATGGACATACAGACAGTGAAAACCACTTTCATAATCCTATAAATGTGTTTGAGTTTATCCAGTGAGACAGACGCAGCGGGATGAATCTTTTTATAGTGATAAGCCTTCTTCTACAATATACATGTATATATTTATATACAAGCCTTGTCTTGCAGTTTCAGCTACGTAAAATTTGATTTAGTAAGTAAGAGATTTCGGGTGTGAAATATTTTCTTCAAGATCCAAAACAGCACATGACTATTTGCGATTGCAGCCATCCAGAGAGGACGTTCAACGCTCTGTGATGGGCAATAGTTGAAATTACCTTATAACCATTGTAACTAGGCTGCGACAAGAATGGAGTGTTTCTTTAATAATTTCATAAAAATAAACGAGCAAATCTCCTCGCTGGAGTGGGAGAGCAGTTCGTGCTTGGAATAAATTTCTTCAAAGGGATCGTTTTCAATTTCATGGCTCAATCTTCGGGATCTCAGTGAGAATATGTAAAGGGGCATTTGTCGGTGTCAACACAATGTAATGAGCCCCTTTCGCATTAGCAGCGCGCTTGCGGATGTAGAATATCTGGCTTGTTACATAACCAGCGGCTCATATTGCATGTATATTACGATTTGTTTGCCAGCTTTAAATAATAAAAAGAAGTATTATATTATGGATATTCCTCTAGTTCTATAAACTAAATTGTTCCTTACGGGGTAGACAGAGAGTAGAGCGGCAATATCCACAATCATCAACCTCAATGATACACGCTGTCCGATTTTGAGCAGTCTTGACTTTTCCATTCTTGAATGTTTTATTGATTTAACCTGAGTTTTTGGTGATAATAAGTAATCTGTGTAATAGTGGGCAACCTAATTTATTTAAAAACACAACTGAAATGGATCAAATATTAAAAGCGTTTACCTTCTGACCAACCTAATTAGTCGGTTTATAATAAGCGGGAGCATAAAATTTGTGGCCCCATTTTTATCATAAGCTACCTGGTTTTTATTAAGTTCGTCCTTTTTTAATTTTGAAATATACGCATGATAATGTGCTTAACTTGTGTTGCTATTACTTATTAATATAACAAAAATATATAAAATATACAAGTGACCGAGTGTGCTATATTGGTAAATGGGCAAATTCTAGAGCAAGTGAATGAATTTGTATATCTTGGAAGCATGTTCACACGAGATGGAAAGTATGAAAAAGATATTAAAAGAAGGATAACTGCCGGAAATAAGATGAATGGAGCCATGTCGGCGTTGATAGGCAGTAAAAGTCTGAGCAAGAATGCTCGAGTTGCTGTCCACAACGCGATATTGGTACCTACCTTATTGTATGGCAGCGAATCTTGCGTATGTCAGAGGAAGTATGAAAATAGCTTGAATGCAGTCGATATGCGATCTCTTCGAAAAATGTGCGGCGTAACGATATTAGATCGAATCCACAATGAAGAGATTCGCAACTTATGAATGCTTCTTTTTTACGAGGTATGTGTGTCTGACCGTGTTCATGCATTTTATTTATATGAAACTCTATCATGTAAACTCTCGACTCTAATGTGAAATCTAAATTTGAATTCATAAAACCCACCCACACCTACAGAAACAGTTAACCAAAGTAATTTAATAAAGAGAGCAGGTTTTGTAGCTGGCTATGAACTTAAAGGTATCACTGAAGCATTTTCAGTTCTTAATTACCGCCGGCGGCGAATCGTTTCTTCGACTTACCTAACAACCTATACATTTCTATTATCAAGGCTTTATGCTAGAATAATTTAATTCACAGATGTATATCATCAAAGATTTTGCTCAATTATTCTTATTTATTAATTTCGTGAGTGAGTATGTACTTGTCACGTCTTCCCACAAGGTTGCTGAAAGGGTAGGCTTAGTTGTAATACTAGTTTCTATATATATGTATAAAGTCTCGATATATATCATGACAGATGGCGAGTATAGCATATGGCGCCGTTTTCAAGCACAACTGTATATATGTCCTGGAATTTCTAGTGAAAATTTTCCAAAACCAAGGTAAATACTTAAACCACTCAGCCACCACGGCTAGTATATTATCGAATGAGTGACGTATGCAAATGGGACAGATAACATCACCACGTCGCTGTTTGTATGAAACAATAACGAGTTTGGGGAATAAAGCCGTGCTCTGAGACTGACCCTCGGCTTTATGTCATAGTGGCGGCCCTTCGCCTGCCCGGGAGCCGATAAGTTACTTCAGAAAATTTCATAGACAACACAGACATGATAATAATGTTCAAACTGTTTGTTAAATTCTGTAAGTTTCTTTGCATAAAAGATAATGGCCGGTGCTAACCAGAATAATGTTTTATAAAAAAGATATAAGATTTACTGAAGAAATAAATATTTTGTTAGTGTGCTTGAAGCTTTGTCTGTATGAAACTGTTGTTATTTCTCCTATTAGTTTAAGTGGCTAATTCAAGTACAAATATTAATCAAATTTATTGTTTGAAAAACCTATTGTCACTTGCCGTGGAGGTTTGATCTTGCAATTGTAGGTGACTACTTTCGCGGTCACTATATATATATATATATAATATATCCTCACGCCTTCCCACAAGGGTCCCCGAAGGGATAGGCAGAGGTGTATAGGTAATACCCACACACCCACTTTCCGCCAGAGGTATATTAGGTGCCAACGTGACAGATGGCGAGTCCATCGCCGTTACTCAAGCACGACTATACACATACGCCTTTGAATTTCTTCTCAGACGTATGCAGGTTTCCTCTCGATGTTTTCCTTCACCGTAAAGCTCGTGGTGTGACTAATCACTGTACTTAAGTTCAGAAAAAACTCATTGGTACAGTCGGGATTCGAACTTGCGACCTTTGCGTCGCAGGCAACTGCTCTAACCACTCAGCCACCACGGCTTTTTCGGCTTTCACGGCTCGGTCACTAAAGTTCAATAAAACCTTGTGTACCTACATATTAAAAATGTTGCACTACCAATTGTGTTATTGCGTTTTGTATTCGTATGTCTGAAGTCGCGAGCCAATCTTCTTTGCCTTTGACATTGAAGTTCCCGCTATTGTGAATTGTTTCAGCGGAACATTTCGCCATTGGAGCAGTAATAACGTTTGTTCTAGAAATTCAAATGTGAAACTATTGTGGGGGTTCCGTGAGGAGTAAGCGGCGCGGCATAAACGTCTCCCGCAATATTGTCGCGGTTCCATCCACCTCATCTCACGCATTGGAACAAATATTACATATACAATATAAGAACAGTGTGAACATTTATTTTGTATTGATTTGATATTTCTGAAGCTAGGGGTAAAGGTAAAGCATCGGGTGGACCGATGTACCTAATACCTAGTACAGAATGTCACAATGGGGCATTTCTTGAGGGGTTTTACTATCTACTTATAAATGTTTTTTCATGGTTGCCTTTAAATTAACCCAACTTATATATTTCTCTTTAAGTCTAGTCAGTAGCTTGGACGAAGGTTGTGCAACATACATTTTTCCCTGGAAATATCACTATGTTTATGTTCAGAAAAAATATGGTTTGCGGGCAATACTAAAACTACTCCGCTAGTGCACATGATTTAGAAATTGTTTGTATGATAAATGAATAAAATATACAAATAATAATTAACTTGTCCACGGTTTTATATAACACCCCACACAGATACCATAACAATTCACTTGCGTACCACCAGCGCCGCTGTCAATCTCTACCGTCTCGTTATACGTGACATAGCCTAATGGCAACAGACGGGGAGTTACGTACCAATTGATCCACTTCTTATTTAGAGCGTTAGATTTATTATTATAACTTATATGAGGTTGGGTGATTGGGAACAACCAAATATCAGAATGAGTGAAAAGAGCCTTTGCTGATGAAGCTGTGTTCGTTCAGCGGCGAGGGGTGAGGTGGTATTGCGACCCTTCTGATTACACAATGTTGCCTTTCATCCCTTGTGCAAGTCGCGCTCCGGAAATCTTTTGTGATTCGACTTCGGTTATTGTGGCGCGGCATACTAATACGAGGTAGGTGACGCCGCTGAAATATGAGACGAGACGAAACCGCGCAGGCCACATCTTGGCTCACACAGGTTCCAATCAACGAACAACCCACATTACATGCAACGATTACTGTTCATAATATTTTTTGTATTCAATTTAATACTTTCTTCCTTCTATTTATTTAGGAGTAACTATGGGTTAGGTAGAGGTTTATCACCCATTTTTTTTATATATTGAGGTTAGAGATTACCACGGCTCTCATTTTATACAGATCTTTAAGCGTGAGATGATTTCAAAATATTACTGTTTGATTTAATAATTCAGTTCATATAATACCTATAAAATAAGTAATAAATAATAGTTTAAAAAAAATACACTTTTTATAGAAAATCCAACTAGAAAATAGAAAAATGTTTAAAATATTGAATTGTCATCGGTCCTTAATAAATTTCGAGTTAATGCGACGTTTTGAAGGGGGTTAAAATCATGTTCAAAGATTCCGTTACATACTAACATACAAACATACTAACATACATACGTCTCAAGCTAATAAAAGCGTATTAATAGACGTGGTGGTCGAGTGGTTCGAGCAGTTCCCTGCGACGCAAAGGTCGCAAGTTCGAATCCCGACTCTACCAGTGAGTTTTCCTGAACTTAAGTACAGTGATTAGTCACACCACGAGCTTTACGGTGAAGGAAAACATCGAGAGGAAACCTGCATACGTCTGAGAAGAAATTCAAAGGCGTATGTATAGTCGTGCTAGAGTAACGGCGATGGACTCGCCGTCTGTCACGTTGGCACCTAATATACCTCTGGCGGAAAGTGGGTGTGTGGTGTACCTATACACCTCTGCATAACCCTTCGGGGACCCTTATGGGAAGGCGTGAGGAAGTGGGTGTGTGGGTAATAATATATAAAATAGTAAATAAAAGTCACAGGTATATATATACCTCTGACTACCCCTTCGGAGACCCTTATGGGAAGGCGTGAGGAAAGTGGGTGTGTGGGTAATAATATATAAAATAGTAAATAAAAGTCTGAGGTATATATATACCTCTGACTAGCCCTTCGGAGACCCTTATGGGAAGGCGTGAGGATATCTATCTATAACATCGAATATGATTTGCGACTTAGTGTTTTTTTCTAATAATTTATATTTATTATTTATTTGTAAAAAAATATTTTAAATTACAGGTACATTACAATGGAATACTTGATATAAGTTATTTGGTTATCTATGGTCCTGTCTATGGTATGATATAAAAATGAAGACCGTGTGATAAGAATGCGACAGATAATAATAATGTAAAGGAAAGCGAAGAAAGTGTAATCGAGTAATCCGAGACAAGCTTATATTCGAGGGCTAAGGATTTGAGTCAGTATGTCAGAGGCTCTCCGGGAGTGTGTCGCTCCGCTCGTCTGATAAGAATACGTAAAGGCATAAAAATAAAAGTTCACATCGAAGGAATAGGGAAAATGTCGCGGAATAATATTTGGGATTCCAGTTTTATTTGACTGCAGACCCTCTGCGAATGGAGACAGAGATTTTCCGAGATGGCCCTATCAAACATTTATAGAGTGGTCGTATAAAAGGACAACATTCTAGATCACATTTAATGGCAATGTAAGCTGCTCAAGTGTTATACAAGGTGTCATAGAAAGTGGTACACTTGCTCAAATATGTGAAAGGGCCAATGAAAGGAAGCAAATAAAAATAAAATTACATTTTGAGTTGACAACTCCTTTTCCTTATTTCACATTAAAATGTAACATTTATTATTTTCATTGAAAATAAAGCACAAAACCATGATATAGGCTAAATATTACTGACTTTATTAATTTTAATCATTGGCATAATTTGTTTTATTGCATTGTCATGAGATATATATACAGCATCCTACAACTTCTAGAAGATAACTGTTGTACCTGATAACATGTACATGATAATTCTTCAAACCACGTGACTTTCCATTTACATGGAATAATATATAATAATAATATAATATACCCTCACGCCTTCCCACAAGGGTCCCCGAAGAGGTAGGTACAGGTGTATAGGTAATACCCATACATGGAATAACCATATTCTATGTACAAATCCAGCTATTTATATCTGTGGCGAATTTTATCCTATTTCGTTCAGCCGTTATGGCGTGATTGAGTAAAAAAAGATTCTCCCAAACCTTCACATGTAATATTAGTGGATAGTTAGGTATCCATAGCTCACAGTAGATTATCATAGCATGTAGGTACGCTAACAAGCTATTAAGATTATCTAGTCACTACACGAAACTTGGATTATTGCAAGACTGAGTATCTCCTATTGATGCATAACAACAAGTATTTACAGCTACAAGTATTTAGTATCTAGATTTCGTATAAATAAAGTTTCGCTACATAAGCTTCGTTGAATATTAATTCCCAATACCTGGACAACACTTTGCCCAATCGATGTTAAAAGTTTGTTACCCACGTGTTTCTCAGGAGGGGAAGGGGATGAACTGGTAGGCAAGGGCGCAAAAATTAATTACAATCTTGGTTTTGTTTGTGACTAGGTACTAAGACTGCGATTTTGAATATGATATTTTGTCTTGATTATTATCTGCTTTTTTTTTAATGCATCAATACCCCACCATTACACAGCTGTATCCCGCCGTTTCACCGACGTTATTATATACACCTTCCCACAAGGGTTCTCGAAAGGGTAGGCAGTGGTGTATAGGTAGTACCCACACACCCGCTTTCGACTGATATATATTTCAGGTGCCTACGTGACAGATGGCATCGCCGTTACTCAAGCATGTATGCAGGTTTCCTTTCGATGATTTCCTTCACTGTAAAGCTTTTGGTGTGACTAATCACTGTACTTTAGAAAAACTCATTGGCACAGTCGGATTCGATCTTGCAATCTTTGTGTTGCAGGCTACTACTAGAACCTCTCGGCCGCGGCTTTCACCGACGTTAAATTAATATATGATTACAGCTCTGTTCCCTTGAGTAGTACAAACTTACTTTACTTACGTACAAAAGTACCAAATATAAGCCTTCCTCCTTAACTCTATCTATTGATGGACTCTCTGCATTAAGATCCGTTGCGTAGTCGAGATTTAAGCGTACAGATAGCGGGAAGCGACTTACATACATACATATCATCACGCCCTAACGGGGTAAGCAGAGAGCATAGAGCGCCAGTTCTCTCTAGACTTACATACCGCTTTCGCTTAAAGCGACTTTGTTAAATATAATTCAAAGATTTAGTAGATTAAAACATATCAAGCTTAAAAAAATTTAAGAAAGGTAACCTTTGTTAGTATAATATTGGTGAGGCTGTTTAGATGTCGATGTGGTTTGACCGAGCGCGGGCGCGAGCAACTCGTATAAATGCAAATGAGCCGATTGTAGTCTTGCCTTGATTAATCTTAAACATTTACCACCACCTCTTCCAGTTTGCGCAGTTTCACTTCAATTTCAAAAATGTTACTATTTATTCCCTTTACTTATCATACAAATTAATTGAAAAAACTTTTATTTTAGAAAAGTGTCTTCGAGTATTTTTTATGTATTTTGGGCGTGAAGATTTATAGGTATATAAAATTCAAAACAATGTATTTAATTTACAATATTGATTGATTCTCTTATCATACATACATATCATCATGCCGAGTCTTTAACGGGGTAGCAGACAGATATAGACCGCACTTTTTCTTTAGAAAAAAAAAGAAAAGAGGTATGTAGACCTCTTTTCTTTCTCACTCTCAAACTTAACATTTGACCTCTTTATGGAATATTATATTTTGCTTTGCAAAGGTAACAAATAAATTCCATTTTGGGGGTAAACGCACAAACTGTTCGACGTCTGAATTTCCCTTGTGTAAATGTTATTACAGTACGTTTTGAGTGTAGTAGTGGGTGGCACGGTTCGGCATTATGCGATAAAAAGGATATATTCCAAAATATGCAATTGAGATCAAAGGTAACAGGTTTTGTAATAGTAAGTAAATTGTTGTTCGCTTAAGTTCCCGTATTGTATCCTGTAAGTTCCTCTGATTGGAAGTTGGAGCTGCTGAAGTGTCAGCTTCGTTGTCAGTCTTGACTCTTGACAGTCAAAGAGAACATTGGTGAATGGAATGTGCCCCGAAGTCAATAAATAAACAAGAGATAGCTTAAATTTAAACATATCATATCACAACGTGGATGAATCATAGAAGATTGAAATACAAAGTCAGTCAAAGTCAACTAATCTGATCGATTCAGCCATTCTCGTTGCGAATTAAAGTAAGTGTATATTGGGTTTCGTGCGGACTTATCTGTGACAGGGTTATTTTTCATGCCCCCCGCCCTCAAAATAACCAAGTTCAATTTGTACCTTATCAATATCACCTGAGCCAGTCCGATTTTTGTTAATACAATTTACTAAGTTACTTTTTTAAGTAAGACTAATAGACTTTTTGAGGAGCTCAGGGCACGGACGGATAACGGACTGTGATTGACATAAATTGATAATGGTTTTCCCAAGCCCTACTTATAACTAATGTTTATATTTACCTAATTATGGCGAAATCTTTGTTAAAGTTTTATGTTTCTCACTCTGTTGTAGGTACCAACTGAATTTTTCACTTCAATTGCCAAGTTAAGGGAATTGAAATAAAATGCCTCCCTAGGAGTCGCTATAATAGTTAAGGAACATAAAGAGCAAAAGAACTTGCTGCTAGCACATTGATTGTTTGAGGTGCTCTAGAAACCCAAAATCATGGCAGGAATACAACACTGTCTAAATGCCTTTTAACGAGATACTAATGAAATGGAGGTGCAGGTACTAGGTACTAGGCAGGTACTAGGCAGGTTGTCGCCTTGTGTGAATGCCTTTATGAATGATTTTAGAAATCAGCCTCTCAAAAAATTCTAAATTCCTACTTGTATTTCTTCCACTGTCCACTTATTTCTTACACTAGAACAATGAGAAAAACTCAATACTTATCGATCTGAAAGCTGGCGATATTTCTTCGGTGGAGCAAAAAAAAGGGCTATATTATATTCGAGAGGCGTATGATAATGACACGTAAAGAGATAAGGTGAAAAATAATCCGTATGTCGTTTTCTCTTCATTTTAGGCTCAAGCTGCGAGATTATCACGCGCCGCCGTGATTATGATTAAGCGCCACCAGCCGGGAAAAAGTGGCAAGAATAAAATTAAAATTACATTTCGTGCGTCCTCATTACACTTTTATATCCTCTGGAAAATGATTTAAATTTATGTACGCTCACATTTTTGTTGCTTGCATCATAATAAATATTTTTTCATTTTCAACTGTAAAGCAGAATGAGAAAATAAATCGCGATGGCTTTTCATCTTCATAATAATATATTATAAAATTAGTAGAAATTTCTAATATAAAAAAAAAACAATTAGTAGAAAGATACACATTTTTACAATCGCTACGTTGGTCTATTTAGCAGCTAGACAGTGCCACGTCAATAATTGTTTAACATTTTTCAAGCAATTTATTTACTGGAGAAGAATACAGTTCAAATGATATATCATACATGAATCAGTAACAAAATATTGTACAGATAGATAGTAACGCTCAGGTATCCCGACCAGGTGCATTTAACAGCCTTATTTGTCATCCTCGCAGCAACCGTAATGTTACAATTTATCACAAAATAGCTATTTATAACTCGTCTACATTTCAGTACACTATGATACATAGTTTTAAACATTAATTATGCACGCGTATCACACCTCTATGGATTTAACGTTAAACAACTATGTTATTTTATAAACTCGTAAACTTTAATTAACTGCTTTATTTATAACAGTATCGCTTTAAATCTATTTCAGTTTAGTAGGCAAGATGTATGTAAAGAAGTTGGGTATCGTTGGAAATAGTGAGTGAGGGTCGTGTTGTTTGGCGAAGTTTTTATACAGTGTGCCGCGGGGCCACATAACGAGCACCTGTGGCCTCATCTACATAATGTGGACAAGTCGTTGAACTCGCGCTGGACACGTTTGTACCAAAGAGCGCAAACGTTTCCTGTAAAAACTGAAAACATCCGACTGATGCGACTGAGCAAGTATGTTTACTTGGATCAGCAAGTGGCTCTTAGACTTTGTAGTAATTGGTAAGCGTTGAAGCGATTCTTACACAGATATAATTATTTATGCCATTGTGTAGAATTGTGTAAAACTTAAATGTATTTACTATTCATACTTAATTACTGCAAGTAATCTCTTAATCCTTTTTTTATACCTACAATAAAATGTGTGTTTTCAATAAATCATGTGATTTTTTATTAATCACTCACAATTTTCACAAATTCCTAATCTAAGTCTTGCCTTCTAAGTTTTTCATTTAAAACAATTATGTTTTATATTTAACCGTTTGTGAATATACTAATAAAAAACAAATTCAATAAATTTTGATTATTTAGTCTTGATCATCATCTTGATGATAATTACGAGTCCCAAATAAGTACCTAACAATATGCTTTTAAGTAACTATCTAACAATATGGACGTAGGCTGCTTTTTTTTACAAACGTTAAGATTTCAATAAAAAAGCACGAAGTAAAAAGAAGACTTGAGACATGTGTGCATGTTTTGTATAATGGAAAGCGATCGGATTAAACGACCACCCTTGATACGGAGGGACGCGCATTTGAATAGTATCTAGAGAGCCGTAAAGAAGCTTGGGCCCTTAGCGACAAATAATAGGGACAACTTGTTCTTAGCTATAAAAGTTAAGGGATAAACTGTATAATAGTGCTCGTAATCTAAATGTATATAATATACACTGAATTACAAACTGAAAAAAAAACGGTGAAGGTAACCTGCATACGTCTGAGAAGCAATTCAAAGGGGTATGTATAGGGAGTAACGGCGATGGACTCGTCATCTGTCAGGTTGGCACCTAAAATATATCTGCCGGAAAGTGGGTGTATGGGTACTACCTATACTTGCCTACCTCTTCGGGGACCCTTGTGGGAAAGCGTGAGGATAAGAATAACAAATATTTAGAGATACAAAACTTTATTTTTAACTAATATTAATGAATTACGAATGTATCTATCAACGAGTCGCACAACCTGAGGGCAAATAAAAAGGAGATTTGGGAAACTTATCATATCTTTAACTGAAATATCAAATTCTTATTACGAAAATAATGAACTCGTTTTGGAAAACTTTAATAAAAATGCCTCTGTTCCATATAATGGTCAGTTTTATGCACTGACAATAAGCTTATACAAATATATAGACTTCTAAGTAAAATGTATTCACTCTAATATTAAATGACCTGCTTACTTTTCATGCTGCGTTCAGCATTGACTTGAGACAGCCTTTGTATGTGTATTTCGATCTTTATTTTCAATAAAGGATCTGTAAACAAACAAAAATCAAAATGTGTTCAAATATTTATAGTTGATTGTCTTTGTTTACTGAGTCGTATCTAAAAGTGTCGCGTAATAAATGTAACAGTTCACAGTTCCTTTTATGTGACGCGAAGGATAACGCAAACAAATAAACCGTGTCTACGTTTCCTCGCACATTTGGCCTTCGTACACCCCTCTATAACTATTATATTTATTATTTATACAGTACCATTTTGTCACACAGGGATTTGAAAGTGTCAAACGTTTTTGAGATAGAAGACTGCAGCATTCAACTTATTTTGCCTATTAAATACATATAACAAAATTGGAGTGTCTGTTTGTAATATTCTAATAACCGCTTTTTACTAAATGCATATGAATATATATACGGTACATACACCAAAATATAATTTTATAAAATTTATGACTGTCCGTCTGTTTGTTCCGGCTAATCTCTGAAACGGCTGGACCGATTTTGACGGGACTTTCACTGATAGCTGATGTAAAAAAGAGTAACTACTTTTAATTTAGAAACAATTTTCTTTAATTATCAAATTCCACGCGGGTGAAGTCGGGGCACAGCTAGTATTAAAAATAAATATATAATAATAATAATGATTATAAATCCATGTTTGCGAGGACGCTTGTTATGCAATCACGGTAGAGCGGCTGAATGGAATGGGATGAAATTTGGCATGGTTATAAAATTTTATTAAACCATTAGACATGTTTTATTCCAGGAAAAATCGATTAATTTAACCCAATTTTACGCCGGTGAAACCGTATCATACCTCACAGTTAAACTAACACAAAGTTCGTAAACAGATTATAAATTTGGCAATATCATAATATCAATATACTTATGTCAAAAATATCGGTCCAGTTAAGTTATATCAAATGAAAAGTACCTATACTGGTTCAAAATGCATTTTTGGTTAAATTAAATTAAAATAAACAAAATAAAAAATTTGGAATCATAGGGAAGTGAAATTAAGATACTAGTTAAATGTGAAGGTACTAGCTTTCAAAAGACGGAATCCTGTTATCAGTTCCCTGTCCCCCTTATCCTGTCCCTCGTTATCAGCAGTGTGGGCTAAAAAACTATCGACGCCAATGTTGTCGTTGCGGTTTCAATTAGGGTGACCGGTGGCTCACTTGTAATTACAACGTGGTGGCGAGAGGTCAGCCCCGTCGCGGCTGCGTACCACTGGGTACAATTGATTAAGACGAGACTTGTTTTAGAAAAACCTATACACGAACACAGTTCTAGTGATCTATTGCATTGCACAGAAAGCGATATACGACATTTGTTTTGTTCGTTGTCTTAAGTTTTCTCTAATTCCGAACATTTTTAATTAGAGATGAGTAAAACTTCAGATCAATCCCAATACTTACCTATTATATTAAACAGAAAACTGAAGTACTTAAATCTTGTTTGGTTTTTATCTATTACTAGCTGTCCCGCTCAGCTTCGCCCGGGTGAAAAAGTGAAACTTCCTTGAAACACAATCGCGGCGTTACCTATCGGGTCCAATTGTGATGTAAGCTATCCTATCTTTTAAGTTGGCTCAAACTGCACACGATGTGCAAGTTTTATCGAAATCGGTTAAGTAGTTTAGGAGCCCATCGCGGACAAACAACGTGACACGTAATTTATATATATTAAGATTTATCTAAAGCAAAGATACTAATAAAATGATTTGGTTTAAAATATTTTTACTCTAATTAAAGGTGTGGTAAACTACTAGCAAAGAATTGCCGTAGAATATCTGAATAAAATACCACAGGTATAAATATAATATATATAATAATAATATATCCTCACGCCTTCCCACAAGGGTCCCCGAAGGGGTAGGCAGAGGTGTCTAGGTAATACCCACACACCCACTTTCCGCCAGAGGTATATTAGGTGCCAACGTGACAGATGGCGAGTCCATCGCCGTTACTCAAGCACGACTATACATACGCCTTTGAATTTCTTCTCAGACGAATGCAGGTTTCCTCTCGATGTTTTCCTTCACCGTAAAGCTCGTGGTGTGACTAATCACTGTACATAAGTTCAGAAAAACTCATTGGTACAGTCGGGATTCGAACTTGCGACCTTTGCGTCGCAGGCAACTGCTCGAACCACTCGGCCACCACGGCTTTTTTTATATATATTTAAATATAATATATGTAGGTATATTGTGATAATACTTTAATATAAATATTCACGAATGGTGATATCACATTAAAAATTACTTCTCCAATAAAAAGTCCATAGATACTAATTTCATAAATGCGAACGTGTGATTGTTTTTTTACTATACCCATGTGAAGATGAAAAGGGATAATATGATTCAGGATATATTGAAGTGATGTTACAAATAGTGCAATGTGCTTAGTTTAAAAATATCAATGCGCTAATTTTGCGCATCATCTTTGGCATCATTCACAACTAAATCTATTTAGCTCTTTTGTACAAACTATTTTAGAAAACTTTCTTCCTATCTACTTGGCACTAAATTCACATAAAAACGACTAGATATTTCTCTTTGGTTATTAGTTTAGTGCTATCATCGGCACAGATCTTTGTCGTCGTCTATCGCCGCGCAGGGGGCGTCAGGCGCTGCCAGGAACAACTTGCCCGTTGCGCACGCGCACAGCTGGTACACCTTTGTGGGCCTTATCCCTCGCTGTACCGTTTTGGTTGTTTTAGCCTCCTTTAAATTATTCATCACTATATTTGGTGCGTCAATTTTTATCTGTAAGGATATATTAAAGTATATTACTTGTGTAGCAGCTATGATGATTTACACAGGTAAGTATGTTTGTCACATACATGATATTATTAAGTGTTATGTTTTCATACTTACAGACCCAACTACGGAATCTAGTTTAATATCTTGATGTGAAGTAATGTCAATTTTACCCGCTCTACTTTCTAAAAAAATCGATTGTGGTGCCCTCAAATCCAACTTTCGAGTTAGCGATTCCAACCTGGGAACAAATCATATTTGTCATAACTGATAAGGATGAACTGAAAGATTTCATGACTGGAGAGTAGTCTGTAAAAAAGTGTAAGCAACAGAGCGGTGTACACTGTTACACGACCACCATTGGTGCCGTCATGTCTTTGAAGCATTGGCACGAATATCATACTTGCGACTGTTAAACCGTATGGTTAACAGGTCATCATTATTATCATACCATTATTATACCCGTGCTTACTTTAATTTTTTGCCATATCAACGCTATTACCACTATTTGTAATAATCTGTATACGCCTTCATAAGTTCCACTTACATACTTGAAACCAGAGTATTTTATAGTTGTTGGTTGTATATATAAATATATATTATAGTACTAACTGTAGATCAGAGCCGGGTGGTGCCCTTACATAAGGTGCCTGGATCGCACTTTTCACCGCGAGTCCGCCGTCTCCGTCCACCGCTAGCGTTTCAGAGAACAGTCTCACTTCATCTTTCGACGCGTGGAACACGCTGCTGCCGCGCGAATCTCGGACGTTAAATGACCGTCCACTGAACTCCAGTTTGTCTCTTTCTGGAATACAATTGTAAGGAATTGTTCACATATATATGCATACGGTATACGTACCTACGTATACCATCAGGCCGAATCCGGGGTAAGCAGAGAGAATGGAGCAGTTCTCTCTGTCCTTCTTAGCTTCGGTTACATTTCATAGACGTCAGGTGCGGATGTTAAAATATTATTTCTCCCTGACTATGATCGTAGTTTTTTCAGATCTCCACAGGGAAAAATTACTGGTAGTATTGAAAATGTGTTGCGTTGTTATGCTGTTGGCGTCGGTGTACAGAAAACCACACAACGTATGGGATAATGCGTGACTAATAGCTTTGTTATTGATAACACCTTGTTACGTGTAGTTGCTTATGCTACAAAACGGATTCTATGCATATTTGCTACCTTTTACAGACATAAAAAAAAAGTTGTCCAACTTACTCAAAAAAAGCTTTGAATATTCCAAGCGGCTTGACTCGGATACTAGTACTGTGAAATTCCGGTGTGAATGCAGTGTAATTGGCTGAGCGACCTGCGCGGTTATTGTCGAAGCCACTAGGTTGTCGAGCACCCAGGCGTGGCCCTCCATTTGTATGCCGCCTTTGACGATCCTGATAGGCCCAAGACCGTTCTGAAATGAGCATACTTTATTATTTCATTCTAAAACACGATAAACATTCAAATATTTCAAACGTTCTAACCATACTTAGCTTCAAGGCGCTTATGATCCATAAAGTCAATGAGATGTTTAAAAATATAAGAAGCATGAGGAATATTAAAATAACAAATAGAGCGGTTCTTCTCCAGCCTTTAGTGAGCATGGTCCGTAGGCTCCTCTGGTTGGAGCATTCTTCTGCGGCGACCGAGGCTGGTGGCAGGTCTCCAGTCGGGGTACAGCCCCACCCGTGTATCACGTGGCTGCCAGGATCATCCACGCTCATCTTGTCCAAGTCTTCGTGCAAGATTCTTTATATTCCTAAACCAAACGATTAATGATAATTCTAGAGCAATTGGAGGTTAATGTTAGTCGGGAGAGTTTTTGAGATTGAGAGTGAGTGAGCGTAATGATTAGTCGATAACTCTAGGATTGTAAGTGAAAAATGTGCAATTTAATGGTCTGTAAGTCTAAAGGCCACTGGCGCTGTACTCTCTGTCTATTCCGCGTGGGACTCGGCGTGAAAATATGCATACAAATGTACATATATAGCACATATTTCTTTTAAATTGTTACCTCTATTGTCCACCTATAAAATTTCATGTATTCAATGTTTATAAAGTGTAAGTTATGCAAAATCGATAGCCTCAGGTTTAAGTAGCGTGCAGGTGCCTGGGATCGCATCGGTCTCATACTGCGCGTATAACTTTTCTATTCTTATACCCTTAACATACAATATAAAATATTGAAAAACAAGAAATGGTAAAAAAAAGAAATTCATATAAGTCTCTGATGTATATCTCGGAGATATATTATGTCGGGAAGATATTTTCAATTAAGAGTTCCTGAAGGAGTAGGCAGAAGTGTAACCACATTTTAGCTGTCGGAGATGTTATTAAAGTGCCTCGGTGCCAGGTGGCGAATCTGTCGCATTAGCACGTCCTTTTAATGCCTTCGAAAACGTATGCACGTTATTTTGTCAAACTCATGTTTCAAGTTAAAAAAAGCCCAATAGTATAGACCACCGGAGCTTGAACCTGCCATTTCAATTTCCCAGGTGATTACTTAGACCACACGGCCGTTCGTTTTTCAAATCATAGATCCCGATATTATATATCTTTGTTATAAGCGGGAGAGATTGTACAATGTATGCTACACAAAGTTGCCTTTTTACAGTGATTTTTCAATTAGTTTTGTAATTGAATGAAAAATAACGCTGAAGCGAGACAAACTTGCAGATGAAGCGCAGTGAGTGTACTAATGAACGCTGCAGTGAACACCGACTAATGAATATAAGCTGAGGCTTTTCGAAAAACACCCCTTAAATAGGCCGAATATTTTTAATAACTGTATTTAAAAGCGCCCGACCGCTGCTAGCTTTACTTTTGTTACCTACTGTTCATATTATTACAAGCAAAATATATAATTACGTACGTCAATTGTAGCCGTGGTGGCTGTGTAGTTCGAGTAATTACCTATAACAAAAAGATTTTAGCAAGTTAAATCCCGATTTTACCAATTATTTTTTCTGAACTTATGTGCAGTGATTAGTCATACCACGAGCCTTCCGGTGAGAGAAGGCGAGAGGAAACTTGTTCAGGTTAGAGAAGACATTCAATGACGCATGTATAGTCGTGTCCCATCGATCCCATCGTGTCCCATCGATTTACACGTAGGTACTTGGAACGTTGTCTTCCTCTGAATCCTCTACACTATATACACTATTATATACGTACTATGTTGAAATATTGCGATTATTTTGTCAGACTATCAGAATTTTGAATGCAATCTGAACTGTACTTTGAGCAAAGTATCTCCTACACTATCGTTATAGCGAAGAATCGAAAGCGTCATGTCATTGTCACGAGGCTTTGTGTGGGCTTTGCACGTCAATACAATAGACCACTTTAACCTGAAGTGAATTTTCATAGGTATATAAGGCAAGTACATAAGGCTTAAAGCAATTTTTCCGAAATAAAATCTTTCATTGTTGTTGGTATAAACAAGTGAAGAATGAACAAATAAAGATTTGATAATATCAAGCCGTGGTGGCCGAGTGGTTCGAGTAGATGGCTGCAACACAAATATTGCCAGATCGAATCCCAACTGTACCACGAGTTTTTCACAACTTAAGTACAGTGATTAGTCACACCACGAGCTTTACGGTGAAGGAAAACATCGAGAGGAAACCTTATTAAAACTAACAACTAACACCTAAAAGCCGTGGCATCGTTGGCGGAAAGTGGGTGTGTGGGTGCTACCTATACACCTCAGCCTACCCCTTTCGGCACCCTTGAGAGAAGGCCTGATGATGATGATAATATCATATTTTAATAATTAGGTCCATGCAAGTATCTCAACACAATAAAAAAATTATAAAAACAACTACGATTTCATTTGCTGTGCTTACTTTACTCTCTCTGCAAAGTTCATTTTTTACCTACCCAACTAACGTCGCAGAAGTCACGTTGTTTACTTGACAATGGTCCTAAAAACCACGTTAATGTTACTTTTAATAATACTTTATTTGCGATTTAGCGACATTATTTCACAATGATTAAATAACAAGGGTCGAATGAACGCAATAACACATTAAAAACCGCAAACCTTTCATTAAAAAATCCAGTTAATGTTGACTATAACCGGAATTAAAAGGTAAATTTTAACGATGCGGCCGGTTGCATCGGGCGTGTTATGTGACTGAGACTAGGTGTAAATTCATAGGTGGTGGAAGCAACACTCGAAATATCTGGCGCGAAGCGAGGTGAGGCGCCGTGCTCCAGAATATAATATCAGGCGGTGGAGTGGCCTGCACTACGGTCGCCGGCCGCCCTAGACGTGCGCCCGCCCCGTCGCCGCTCCGATGCCGCTCTCATAATAAACGATATAGTGCGAAAATAGAAGCGGAACGGGTACCACTGTGCACGTAAATAAAATACCGACGTTTGCAGCGTTTCTGTCCCTAGCTGGCCGCGTTTCTGCTTTATGAATTTAAGTCAGTTGGTACCACTATCACGATCGATCTGATGCCGATGGTTTAAAAATAAACTCCTAGTGCAATATCCCGCGTCTGTTGTAATATTTCGTATTATTTGTTTGCTTGTCTTGTTATAGGACTATTTACCTTATGCTAATAATGCCACGTACATCTAGACGTGTCTGTTATTATGTCTTGCACTCTTTAAATCACAAGTAAGTTTTGAGAAATGTGTTCACGGAATGTCTAGTATTGGGCGGGGACGCGAGCTTGCAGCTCCAGCGTCACAACAACACTGGCCCCATGTATTTACTTTAGTCGCTGACTGGCCCGAGTCGTGCGCCAGCGACGCCGCCGCAGGCAGCAACGAATCCACCTCGTTTTGAAGTGCTGCATTTTTAATCGGGCGCCTGTCTCGCGCGGGACATAACTCGGCAACGTTCTGGATACAGCTGTGTTCCTCTCTATTACGAATTCTAGTTAACGTTAACGTGTCATTAACTGACACCTTCGTATACACTGTTAATAATTCAACGGGACGCGACCCTGACAACCGTAATTATACATTGTGTAGTCCTTCTCGTCCTGTTCGTCGATCCGACTTTACGCGCTTATAGTAAATTCGATTAGATAATTATGATTATAATAAATATTAAAAGGCGTGGTGGTTGAGTGGTTCGCGTAGTCGCCTACAATATAAAGTTTGCTCGTTTAAATGCCAACTACAAATGAGTTTTTCTAAATGTACCATATACCATGAGCGTTACGGTGGAAGAAAACATCGAGAGGGAACCTGCATACTTTTGAGAAGAAATTCAGAGACATATGTAGGGTCGTGCTTGAGTAACGGTGACGGACTCGCCATCTGTCACGTTAGCACCTAAAACATATCTCTGGTGGAAAGTAGGTGTGTGGGCACTACTTATACACCTCTAACTACCCCTTCGGGGACCCTTGTTGCAAGGCGTGAGAATGTATAAATGTATTCTATATGTCAAATAACTACTCTCTACATATAAAGAAGACCTCGTCCTAGGCCCGTGGTCATCGTTTATACCTGAAATATATTCCAAGAAAAATAAAAGGAAAAACAATAATAATAATATGTTATAAAATAAAGTATTATTAATCCAACTAACTACAGATAATGAAGACCCCATAGTCTTGGAATTATTCACACAGAAAGTATAAAAATCTATAATAAAAAATCTATAATTTATTAACATTAATCGCTTTCATTTCCAAAACTTCCTACAATATGTATATCCAAAACCAGTTCAACAGAAGGCCTTACGGTCAGCATAAAAGTTTACGTGTTCATAACACAGTAGCGAGCAAATAACCCGGAATATTTCATGTTACTCTTCTTCAGGGGGTTTCAGAAACAGCGATGAAATCGTATTGGATGTCACCGAATGTTTTCATGAGAGTTTTATTGGACTGATAAGTGTGGGCCTCGGGGAGGACTACGGCGGCACTTTTAGATAAAGGAATAGGGATAAGGGAATTTTCCGGTAGGCACATTATCAACAAACGATCTTTGTAATTGATGTGGAATTATCGACAGCGTTTGTTTTTCAGTTAATTGGTTAGCTTTGTTGGATATACAATGCGAAAGTGTCTGGGAAGAGAGGTACAAGAAGACAACGCACCATGTAGCTAGATCAAAACGATTGAACTCAAAGATGGGAATGTCAAGAGTATTTGAAACCGGCGAGCAAGTACGAAGAGAGTGATGAATGCATGTGGATGATACAAACGAGGTCCGAAAGTCTAGAGAGAATTAGGACTCAGATAAGAAATAACATGTATATTACGCCAAAGGTATATACTTTCATAAATATAGATGGCGAATCAGTCGTAGTATTATAGGCAAGACTTTCCATGCATAGGTGTTTGATTTCTTTTTCAATCGCACGCAGGTTGCCTAACGAAGTTTTCTCCGACAATGCAAGGAAGGCAACCGAAGGCATTAAACTACTGATACGGTTTTTTTGTATTATGTACATAGTTATCATACATATTATTCTACCGTATTTTGTGAAAATGTACACAGAATAAATGTGTGAGAAAAGTTAAAGGAATAAGGATGATGTGTTTGGTTTTCTTTATATTCAGGCACTGTTCCCGCGCAATCCTGTTTTAGGAAACAATCCCAGTGATCCCGGCGTGATGCTGCATAATGTTGTTGGAGTCCGCACTCATACCTACCTATTATCAATTTAAATAACAATCCCTCCTCAGCGGCGTGAGGATAAAAGCACGTAAAATGTGTCAACTTATAGCTTTACCTTGTACTTCAGCAAGGAGTGCAGAAAGATTCTTTTTCCAACAGATAGGTGGCTCATAGGTCACCTTGATAGTCTTTTTATATATTACTGAGATGTTAAACAAGCGTTTGGCTCGCCTGATGTTACGAAGTTACAGCCGCCCTTGGAAGCTTGCAATACTAGGGCGTTAATTGCACGTTGCATACTACATAAAAAAGGGATTATTAGTATTACCACTATTGTTATTTGTAATGTTAGAGGACACATCCTTATTACGAACAGAGTTTTTTTTCTCCCAGCATTTTGTTAGCGGTGTTGCAAGGTTCTTGTTGTTCTCGTTCTTCAACAAGGGTGTGAAGAGATTCTTGCAGGGTCGACAACCTCGACAACCAACGATCATTTTGAAGTTAGAATATATGTAATCTTGATTTTGAATGCTTAAACCAATCTGTTCTAAATATAGATCTAAATACTTTGGACTAACGCCTGTCCGTTCAAGAATGATATTGATTGAAAAAATCTATAAGAATACTTTTATTATATGGCTCATTTTCTATTCAAGTGTATTCTTGTTGTATACCGTATAAATTGCCAAATAAATGTAATAATATGTAAATACTTTATATATGTTTTAATCTATTATTATGAAATTCTTTATGTTAGTAATAACAATCAGTATACACAAAGTGAAGATGTGGAGACACTAGTGCGATGCGCCGCCGGCGGCGGGCGGTGCGTCCGAAGCCAAAGTTCCCCATCATACCTGCGTCACTTGAAAATTGAAAAACTTTCGCAATGCCTTTCTTATGGAAATAGTTCGCGTTTACATTTGAGTGAGTTGTCATTGTAGGGATTCAGCGCTGCAGTCTCGCTGAAATAATAGTTGTACTTACTTCTGCATATAATTCTGTTAGTTGGGAATTAGCATACGAATGAATGCGCCCCAAGTGAGCATTATCCACATCGTCATCGCAAATGCTGCGTAGATATATCAAGGATAGTAAAATGCAAACACTCGCGATAGCTCGTGTAAATCCGCATGAAATATTGATACAGTTTCGTGTAAACGTGTAACAAATGCGGTAATTTAAGCCACCTGCCGGCGCGCGGTGGCCGCGACTCGCGCCACGTTCCGCTATGCACCACTTTTGAACTGCTTACCTTATTTTGTTTATTCCCAATTTATCGATTGTTGAAAACAAAGCCACCATTTATGTATATCTTCTGCCGAACCTCTTGCCATCGTACCTTGAAACCATACAGGTGTCGCACCGCGTGGGTTCAAAGAAGTTTTCTGCGAACGCTCATTTGGTTTTCCGCAAAGCGTGTAGCATAGAGTTCTTCAAGAAGAGTGAAATAGTTCCTGCAGGGACAGTGAGTAAGACCCTGGTGTTGCAAATGTCCTAAGGCTTAAACTTTTAAACAATGTTAAGCTAAACCTTTAAACAAACCTTTAATAGGGATTTATCTTGAGATAAACCTGTACTTATAATAAATTATTTAATTCAGGCTTAAAAAAATTTATGTGACCCTAATCATAACAATAATTGCGCCCATTTAAGGTAAAAAGTATTGATCCTTTGTTCAGGAGTTTATTTACAAGTAAGTTTGCACGGCCCACCTCATTCGCTAGTGTTGATTTAGGTCCGATATTATAAGGGGAAAGCTTCACGAGCTTTCCTTGCAGTAAACTCTTTTATATAACTCTGTTATGCCTATTGTATTTCTTCCGGATAAGCTGCATGTTATTGGTAACCCAATTGAGCCAATTAATATTATAGGAATAGTTTTGTTTAGCGTTAGTTTGTTTATTTATTTTTATATTAGTTATCCGAATAATAACAAAAAACAACTTTTTAGTCCAATGCATTATATTACAGTACGCACTATTATAGTAATAAATACTATTATTCACATATATTAGTTATATCTTTACAACTTCTTCTTCTTCTTTACAACTTTTCAACTCTAATAAGGATTTCTGTCACGGTAGGCAGAAGGCTTTCCGCGATGTTTAAGTGCGATGCGCAAATGTAACCAGCAGGTGGTTCAGTCACAGTGGGTCAGACAATTTTTTACGACGATTTCCTTCACTGTGATAAATAACAATGTTAAATGTGTGTGTATAAAAACAATGCAAGAATATCCTTAAGTAATCATTTTCCATCTCGGTAAAGGAAAACATCGAGAGGATGGCGGCATCAATGGCGTATGTATAGTCGTGCTTGAGTAGCGGCGACGGACCCGCCATCTGTCACGTTGGCACCTAATATATATCTCTGGCGGAAAGTGGGTGTGTGGGAAGTACCTATACAACTCTGGCTACCCCTTCGGGTACTCTCGTGGCAAGGCGTGAGGATAGAATAATAATAATCAATTGCCATTTCAAAACATTTCAGTTGCCGAAAGGTTTGATATTTCAGTCCAATATATAAATGGCCCAACTAGGCGGAGTCGTACAAAGAGTCCACTAGTAATGGCGCAATCATCTAATGAATGCTTCCGGGCAGATAAGCTTCGATTAAATGGTCTCTTTATTGCTAAAGGAAAGGCGCGTTCCCTTTATGTGCACATTGAGTTATCTGAAACATACCCACATTGTGGCCTCGAATAGATATTGGTTCTTATTACGAACTTGAAATGAATATATTTAGTTTATATATAACTCTTAATAATCGGTACGGTACCACGCTAGTGTATGGTAGGGTAAATAGTACCAGCAATACATAGGTACATTATCACTTAGCATAACGTGCTAAGGTGTTAGAATGGTTTGGGATCCGGCGGTCACACTATTACGAAGAAAGACCGATCGCCGTTTTGATCTTCATAAATGATACGCTTCGTTTTCACCAAAAAGTAGGTGCATTCCAAATACCACAGTAAGTAAACTCTGTCTCTTATAGTCTGTGCGACGACTATAATGTGTCTGGCAAACAGGTGACAGGTGTCAAAACTATTTACCACAAACTAAAGTAGATGACATAGTAGCCACAGTGATTTAAATAGCCACTTGCTTACTCCAGGAGTTTTCTGAACTAAAGAGATGTATGTGGATCGTGCGAAGGGGCATGACGATTATGTAACATGTCAGTAAGGATGCGCTATACTGCCTCTGTCTTTCACGCGTATTTGTATTTTTATTTAGGTGCAAAACACACGGTCCTTACGAGGTAAGCGGTTACCACCGAACGCCTACAAACGTTTGGATACATTATCTTTTAGAAAGCAATAATACACCAGAGAGTATTAGTTACATAATTGTATTCATGGATGACTTCGAGAAACGATACCGTTATGATTTGAGTTACAGATCTGCATGTAGATAGCATTTCATAATTTATTGCCTGCATATCCTTTCAGCGGGCGGATAATGACCGTAGTAAAACGTTTAAGCACGAAATAACTGGTGGTGGAAGCCGTTATTACAATATTATGAATGGCTTCCCCAAGACGGCTACTCGCGCCTTCTAGCCTTTGCCACCTAAGTAACCTCTTCCACGGAAGACGCAGTAGTCTTACTTATATGTTTGTATAATATACATATCTTTTTTAATTTGCTAGTCTAAATAATTTATGCGAAGATACCAACCATTAAGTAAAATTAGTTTTTCTGACCTTAAAATGAATTGTTTCGTGAGGGTAACTAAGATATGCAAGTAATACATCTCAGAAGGCTATAATACGTTTGAAGACGCGAGGGTTGTATATCCTGTACGAGAGGAGGTTCCTCCATTTATGGTATCTTCGACGAAAAGTCTGCATGTGCAATAAATAAGCGCGTTACAGTAACCAGTTATTATACGAAGCTTCTTCTAATAGTAGAAATATTTAGTCAAAGTCGTTGTCTTACGTCTTGTACTTCTTTCAATATTTAATTATGTCAGTTATAGGGTTGTTCTGCACAATGAAAAAATAAAGGAGAAACAATTTCCGACAATGTAAAAAGACGGACTGTATTAAATTGTTTCCCTGCAGAGAAATTGCTTTGGTATTGAAAGTGCAAACAAAAAGCGATTTAACATCAATTTAGGCTAGGTGGGTAAACATTCGCGCACCGCGTGGTCCTGGCGTGCTGGGCGCGTCGCTTGTGATAAAGGTGACGTTGGCGTTATCATTAAATAATTATGTTGTTAATATTATAGCCGTATTAGAGTCGTGGTGACCGAGTGGTTCGAGCAGTTACCTGCGACACAAAGATCGCAAGTTCGAATCCCGACTGTACCAATGGGTTTTTCTGAGCTTAAGTACAGTGATTAGTCACACCACGAGTTTGTCACCTACGGTAAAGGAAAACATCGTGAGGAAACCTGCATACGTCTGAGAAGAAATTCAAAGGCGTATGTATAGTCGTGCTTGAGTAACGGCGATGGACTCGCCATCTGTCACGTTGGCACCTAATATACCTCAGGCGGAAAGTGGGTGTGTGGGTATTACCCATACACCTCTGCCTACCATTTCGGGGACCCTTGTGGGAAGGCGTGAGGATAAATATTAAAGTCTTCTACTTAATAATAATAGTCCTTAAATTTTACCAAAAGATAGTTATACATACACAAGCGAATATTAAATACAAACGTCTATACCGTAACTATTAGTATATGCGGTACGGCAAATACTTTACAATAACAACAATTTAAAATATTAACAAAATATAGTTTTATAACTAACAGATAATAAAGATATACTCACAGATAAAATTTGACCCAAATTGGTATCCGGCGGCACCGTGCCAAGAAGACTAGCAGCATTGCTAGGCTGGATAGTAATAATTCTCTGAAAGAGATATGTTCCAGCCCGTTCCTTGAGAGGTCCCAATGAGACGACACGTGTCCTATTTAAAAAGATGGTGCGCCTTAAGACCCCAAGGTCTCAGAGTTCCAGACTGACCCAAGACAGGCATATTTGCGGCACTTGACGCACTTCTGCTAAGCAGCAGCGGTGCCGGCCGCCGCCAATGTGTCGGGAAGACGGGAAGGAGCTAATGTATCGACACACGTAGCGTCCCACATCAAAGGCTGGGATCCATCCTCCATGGCATCAGAGACATACCGTCCGGCCTCCGAAAAAATAAAACTGTATAATGTTTGGGTACCGTAGGCTTCTAATCACAAAAGCTCTATTCAACATTGAGTGATATACGTGAAGTAACATACATACATTGCACCTTCCCGAATAGGTAGGCATAGCGCAATAGCTCCCATAAGCCCAGTAGATAGTTAGAGCACACTTTACGATAATTTTTTACAACGGTTATATTTTTTACACAATCTGTAAATCTAACGTATGAATAGTATCTGATGACATAATAAGGACGTTCTGACGCACTATGTAAGATATTAATGTGGAGGTAAGTATTTATTAACCCTTGTAGACTTAGAAACAACCTGAAGATGTTTTTCTATAAGTTCTTCAAATAATATTAAAATCCTACTAATATCTGTTGTATTATATGCGAAGTTTGTTGGAGTATTTGCTCCTCTTTCACGGTAAAAAATACTGAACGGAATTTGATTAAATGTAGTGCAGAGGTAGATTAGATGGATTAACATAAATATGACGTTATAATTACTTATATAAGAAAATTTTACGCGGGTGAAATCACGGCCAGAGCATACATTATAAATGTTTATACGTTGCGTACAAAATAGGCATGCAGCGAGGCTCCCTCTGCCGCCCGCGAGGACGCGGCTCGCTCCGGGCGCGCGAGTAATTAGCGCGGCTTTCCTTCCGCTCGCTCTGCGTCTCTACGCTCCCAGCCCTTATGTTACCATCTACTTGTAACCTCCACCTTTGCACTTTCTTTTTACATTCAACGTGCCTTTTGGAATATTATTTTTCAATTTGATTGTTTTTTTTTATCGAAGATTGTGACTTACGTATGTATATATGTATTATTTCGGATTGTAATTAGCGTGTTACATTGTACTACACGGTATGAAGCACACAAGTGCTTGTGATAATGGTGAAAGGTTTAATATTTCGTGGATTGATTTTCATTCGTCGGTTTTTGCCAAAGAAGAAATGCGAACTTTCTGTATTGCTACAAAAATAAAACATACCGTGCTTTTACACAATGGTACAGAACTATCTATTGGTTACAGGCATTTTTATTTTTGTAATAATGTGATGAACACATTTTTAAATAACCTTAGTTATAATAAATAAAACTTTACGAAAGCGAATGAGACGGTAAAAAACCTAAGCTTTTTATGTAGATAGAACCTATTATGTATAAGTTTGCATGAATGTGTCTTGGTAGATTGTATTCCATAAACATGCAGAGAGAGCACAATGCGATGAAGGTCGCAACATATTAATGTAATTTATTTTTATAGGCGTCCAACATTGCAACATTTTCAACAATGAAATGTATAATCAGGTTTTTTTGCACGAGAAGCGTATCGTTGGCAATCCCGTTTAGGTAAGAAAGACCATAGTCGAGACGAATTCATCTAATTTTAGAAAATACTTTTCTTGTTCATATTCAAATTGTCATCGCCCTTTAAATTCCTCATAATCCGTCCAATTCTGAACCGTTGAGCGGCGCCCGGGTCGTAGTAATCAGGGATGGCTTCAGTCGGATTTTATCCCTTATACAAGAGTAGCGAATGTTATATCTCCCAAATATAATGGAATGTTACAAGTATACTCAAATTAAACTTAAAGTACACACAGCGATGCAATAACGTTTGGGTTGGCGACGTATTTATTTACGTTAATAGGGATTTTCCCATTAAATCAGGCGGGCCTTATAAACTGCACTTGCACATTCAATCCAGTGGAACTCAAGTCATGGCGTGTGAATGTGTTGCGCTTTTAAAAAACTCATTACAGGCGCAGGCGGCGCGCAGACGAGTGGCGTCTTTGAAGGCCCGCGCCGCTATGCTACTGCGGTATTATGCCAGATTATGCCGGCTTCTATACAAATGAAATCTCGCTTAAACTCGCTGCAATTTTGGAACGAGGAAATAAGGTTCACAACTTGTTTTACTGCACTCGCACTTTCTCATAATTGTTTTGGATTTGAGCGCAAGACTTATTTTTTTGTTTTCATTACGCTTTTTATTAAACACAAAGGCCGGCCGTAAATATATTGGTTTTTGACTAAAACACGCGGACAAAAATGAAATCTCTTACTACTCACTAAGGGATATATAGAACAAAAGTACTGAACACATGCCGTTGAATGGCAGCAGAAAAAATGTTGGAAATGAACAATAACATTCTATTTTAGACGCAATTTCCAAAAATTAGTTCTTTGAGTTAATACGCAGAGCAGCTTATTTGCTTACCAAAATATTTCGAGAGTTTAAAACCCTTTAGAAAGATCCATATTCAAAAAGTATAACCGTTTCTATGTATTTAAAGCATGCATGGTAATATACCTATTAAATACTCGCAGATATTTTTTTACGCAGTACTTTTTTGCACATCACCAAAATATAACTTAAATGTAAATTGGATGGTGAGCAGGTAAGGTTAGGTCAATTCAAACCGAAGGCTAAGAGTAGCACCAGAATAACCATTACATATTTAGTTAGTATGTCCCCGGAGACTGCGCTTGTGGTTCTTGCCATTAGTACGATTGAGTACTAGCTCGTCGGTCGACTACATTTCCATATAGCTATTTACCATTTATAAGTATACATTTTATCACTGAAACACACAGTACATATTGCTTACGTAAGGTAAAGGTGAAATATCGATGCTTTGTTGGTTGCGCCGGCACGGGCTCGTATAGATGTAGATGAGCTAACTATTTGTCTTGCCTGATAGCTGGGGCTTGATTAAACCGTGAAACATTTAGCGGTACTCACCTGCTTGGCTGGCGTGCCTGCGAGTTATATTAAAGCGCCGATCTCGAAGGGACTTGAATTTATATAATTCCTATTAGGGCTTAATTGAGAAATTGTTCATTAGTAGCGGAGTGTCTGTGCGTTTTTTTAATAATCGCAAGGGCACAGGCGCAAAGCGGCCCGCTCACACAGTGATTAGGACAGATAAATGACGGACATTACTTGTAATGAATGTTTAGGTGGTCGTAATCGCATCGCGTAAAGTGTCGGCGCCATTACTTCACAGCTGCTGTAACCGAGATATTGCCTCGAGCACCATTTGCGCTGTGCCGTGGAATTATTCTTCAAATACCAAAACGACATTTACATCAACAAGCTAACATCAACACAGGGCGTGTCTTAATCATTTACAAAAGTTTCTTCTCAAGTGAACTAATTGCTGAGGAGAGTCCTAAGGACGGCCAACCTTTCAATATTTGATATGAGCATTACATTTAGTTTTCTTATTTTTAAACTCGAAAGTTAATTTTTTTTTTTTTTTAAATAATGTTGTATACTATTTTTGTTTCTTTGCCAATTATATTTTATGATTGAATTAAAATCGTGATAAGAATATATAAATCATCATGGTAGGGATAAGTGTTCCAGGATATGCAAGGCAAAAGCGGTTAACGCTTGGTAGGCGTGTCGACGGAGAAGTCACAATTTCCTGCACTTAACAGCACAGGAAGCAATTTTGACGAGTCATCAAACGACGGACACCGATTGACGTCGCCGAACGTCACACTGTCATTAGTTTAGTTACCACTGGAGGCAAATTAAACGCGTAAATCATACCGGCTGGTGACAAATGTGAAATAAAACGAAAGTCTAAGCTTTGAAAATGAAGGGGCTCATTCAACTTATTCCTTTTGAATTTAAGTCTCTGCAACAAAAGTCTACAAATCGTCGGTTGATTCGAGTCTGGGAGATGGCGGGCTCCGTCATCTAAGTTTGGGGATTGTGGGCATCTGTGCTCGCCGCATCGCTCTCAGATTACCGCGGAGTGCTTCGTTTAATCGTTTTATTAATACGCCGACAAATCGTTTTACTGCTACTTACTTTCTCTTGTCGGTTTGATCTTCTTGCTATGTTCATGGTAAAAAAATTGTTTTTGGATATCATTATTATTATTGCGTCTCCTATGTGTTTTAAATTGACTTGAATTGGACTTCATGAAATAAGTTGTGTAATCTAACTTAATGAGGAACGTTTCTGGGCTTTCATATCTGTTTGTGTCAGTTGGGGAACGACATAACATACGACATGACATACGTACAAAATAAAATAAAACCCATGGGAGTCCCTATTCTTTGATAATTCTTAGTACGATTTTGATGTTTCCAATGGATATGTGACTTATTGAACTAAATTGTGAGCCTATGGGCGCCCTGAAGGGCGTCCATCAAGTAACTGATTTTGATTGTTTTAAATTCACTTATGTGTTGCATCGGTTAGCTTCATAAAATGATTGATTTGTGCAGTAATAATTATGCCTACAGCCCTCTTTGCAGTTTAGTTATATGAATAGTTTAGTTTGTATTATAAGTTTAGTATGTGTTGCATTATATAAATGAGATTCCTAAGAAGTAGATAAAGTGTAATATCGTTAAATATTCCAGGCAAGTCCATTGCAGGCGGCATAGTACGACGGTGGTTCCTTTGGGCCGCCGCCGCCTCGCCGAGCTCGGTGCAGTCCGCCGCTAGTTATTAGGGATCGTAAATAATAAGCATTAAAAGCCTCGCCGTATTTTATTAACAGACACTACGTGTAAGGCTTACTACACACACTAAATTAATTGGTAAGCGCTGAATATTATTCGACAATACTTAGTTTTGCGTGAATACAGTAAGGGCGTGTAAGTAATCGGCGAAATATATTAAAGATTTCATTTTGCCTCATGTCATATCAAGTGTGGGTGTCGGCGGCGCGATGTGTGAAATTGTCACCCATGTCCAGCGCCATTGGCTCTGATTGGATTAGGTTCGAAGCGCTGTCGATGCACTGATGCCGGGCTCAAACGTAAAATTTTACGTGACCACTTTCGAAACGTCGACTTTCGTGACGCGATTGCATACTTGAATGCTGTCCTCGGAGCTTTGATCGTTCACTACGCGCCGTATTATGTAAATTTGGGAAAGAAGCAATAGAGATGCTCACCTACTGACATTCCACTCCCATAAAGGGTGCAACGTTGGAATTGAATCCTGAATATAATTTCTTGATATTTCATGTGTCGCAACAAAGGTTCACTTTATTTGAATAAATTATTACGATACCAATATTTCATTCCCTAGAGAGGATTTAATGGAGTTCTTCAAGATGGGTATGTAAAGACTGCTACAAGGTCGGTAGCGCGCAGCTTTGATATGGGGTGGAAATTTCTTACCTTCTTGGTATAAAATACCCAAAAAGAGAAAGCCCTATAATAATTTTATACCACAAAATAAGTAAAATTTCGGAATACATCTGTCGAAGTACATCCATAGGTGTGTAGATACATTGCTAACCAAGGGTAATAATGTTAAACTTGTATATTAATGTTACCCGTGTCGCCATTGAGTAATAAATCCAATACTCAGGTACTGATGCAAACGATTTTTACGTTCAGTACATGTAATCTATATTTTCTTAATGCTCGCTCTCGAGTTATTCTCGAAGCAAAATTTATGCGCCATTTGCCGTACCGCTCTGTTCGTTTGAATTCCAACTTTGTCAATTTTTAGCACATTTTCTTTCTTCTTGAATAAAATGTATGTAGACTATAATATCGTCGGCTCATTGTGAGTATGAATATATGTTTTCATACATTTAAGGACCAGTAATGACAACTTGTTTTCATTTCCATAATTTTTAGGTGCCAGCGTGACTGATGGCGTGTCTTCCCGCGTGATTCCGCAAGTCGCAATTGTTACTACATCTTTGATTTACTTATTAAACATAATATATAGGTTTCCGTTAAGCTCGTGTATTCTGAAAATACAACGTAAGTATGGACCGCTGAGGCTGAGAGATTTAGAGAATTTGCTGGCATGCAGGAGAATTTTTATCCACTAGGCCGCTACGACTTTTATGAATAGAGTAGAAGTAGATGGTATACCTTCAACATGGGTTACCCGATAACTACTATGTCGCGGTTACGCTCAGCTGGGGCATCTAAATCTCATAAGAATGCCGTAACATCCACATCTCATTACACGTAACTTTGAAGAATTATGACTTGGCAAAGTCCTTTATTGGAAATACCTTCACGAGCCTGAAATATTGCTATGTCATGAAAAGCTAAAATTTCTAATTAGAAATTCTTTAGTGAAACTTTATTAAGTTTTTACTTACTGCAACGAACCTAATGAAAATACCATGCTGTCAGTCGCTGCTTTGCAATTAGACACCTAATTCAATGAAATTTACTCACAAGAGAATTTAATTATCATTATTCAATTATGACTAGTATTTTATGTATATCAGTATACAAATATTTTATTGTATATATGTATAAGTATATCCGAAGGTGTCCCTCTTTTTGCCAGACACATGAGATATGGCCGTTGTCGTTTGTCAAACACGATAATATGTATAAACATATTTGATCGTATGCAGGTTTTTTCCGATGTTTTTCTCTTGACCGTAAAGCTCGTAACGTGATGAATCGATTGCACGTTTAAAAATATTTTCATCCGCACCTATAGATGGGTATCTCTATATTTGTTTTCAGAAAATATTTATATAAGTTACTGAGCTATGAATCGTTTGTTACACCGTCGGTAGTAAAGTTTGTACCTACAAGAGGGTTCATCAAACTGGTTCTGTTGCCGTTCTATTTGCAGTGGATATCGATGTTCGAATCCCTCGTCCATTTTTATGAGTTATGGATAAGGCGGGGACTGTGTTTGCTGTTTCCATCTAATTGTTTGTCCTTGTAGTGAATTGGCTTATTTAGCGCAATTGGTTTCAAAAAATATGTTATTTCGTTGAGGTTACACTTGCGGTTCAACACAAATATACCAAATATCAAGAGATACAAGTGTCTAAAAGTCAGCATTTTATTTGTGTGATATAAGTGGCATTTATGTCTTTGAATGTAAACAGCATTTCTGAACATATTTGGCAGTGCCCGCCAATTGTTTCTGTAAAAAAATTCCACGCGATTGTAAGTACCTAAACGAAATGAACAGACGTAAATGCGAATCGATTCTATTGAAGTATCAACTGGAGCAGTTCCTAGATGTATTGAACCTGCAAGGCTGCAAAAAACTGGCAAACATTCTCAGACAGTATTGCAAGCGGGCGCCCGCGATACCTCCACTCTTCCTGCATTAGAGACAAACAATTACATTACTGTGTATGCATAGTTTGGCGCGCGACCAACGCGCCACTCGTTCAACACGCCCTGTTCTCCACAGTTATTACACCTTGAACTTAACTTTATGGCCTCCTTTAGTGCTACGATCGATATTTGATACAATCTAAAGTGTTCATATTTTTTATATAATATATTTAAATCAACGGGGCCTGTAATTAACCATTATGTAAATAATATACGAGTATGTAACTAGATGCTACATAAATGGAAGTTGTATTTTATATGAGGCAGTCAATGTATGTTACGCATTTGTGGGCCCTCTGAAGGGTCCAAGAAGAATCTTGGGCCGACTCTGTAACCTAAAATGAAGTAAATGATAATTAATTTTGTGTATATTATATAAAGTGTTGAATGTATTGCCTGAGTCAGGTTTTTTAATCAAGTAAATTAGGATTTCAATTATGCATAGAACCGCTATCATTAACATATTTTGTCAGTCTTAAGATTTAAAACATAATAAAACACGTATCGACTACTACTTATTAAGAAACAATATTGTATCTAAAACAAAGAGAAGTAGAAGAAATGGAGGAAATAATTTAGTTCTTTGTCCCGGCAATATCGAGCAGTCTGCGACCTCCCGCGGGCATGATGATATTAATCGACGCAAAGCTGATTATACAGTTGTTTCTAACGTTCGCCTTTTAACCGTTTCCATTCCCGTCTTACCTTCCGCCGCAATTTCATGCTTTATTGAAAACATTTTGTAAGCCATTCCAGTATTATTTATTCTTCGATGCTTCTTTCAAGCATCGATATTTTCAAAATTGGGTATAACAGTTACGTCATAGATATAGTCACTTATAATAAAAAAATATAATTTAAAGCGTTAATGTATATTACATTATTCTCTATCAAATATATATTATATAAAAAACTCTTTGAAAAATTTTCTCACGAATTGGCCTAGTCTCAAGCCAAGCAATGTTTGTATTTACGCAACACACATCCATACATACATCTGCTAGCCATGAATGTGCTAATGCTTCGCGCCAAGAGGTCTAAACCACACCGCCAGCTAATCATATATGTTGTTCTGAGTGTCAATTTATGAAAAAATATATATTTTCAACTAATGCCATATGTCGTAGTCAAATCAAATAAAAAAATACGTTAATTATTTGTCCTAATATACATCAGTATCATGCGGGTTTCCTTGTACTTTACTGCCCGAGAAGAGGGTAAAGAAAGGCCAGGAGTGAAAGGAATCAAATGCCCTGAAAGCGATGAGCTAATCACTTGTCTAATATAACTATAATAATATAATATATCCTCACGCCTTCCCACAAGGGTCCCCGAAGGGGTAGGCAGAGGTGTATAGGTAATACCCATTCACCCACTTTCCGCCGGAGGTATATTAGGTGCCAACGTGACAGATGGCGAGTCCATCGCCGTTACTCAAGCACGACTATACATACGCCTTTGAATTTCTTCTCAGACGTATGCAGGATTCCTCTCGATGTTTTTCTTCACCATAAAGCTCGTGGTGTGACTAATCACTGTATTTAAGTTCAGAAAAACTCATTGGTACAGTCGGGATTCAAACTTGCGACCTTTGCGTCGCAGGCAACTGCTCGAACCATTCGGCCACCACGGCTTCAATATAACTATGATTTTAAAATAGAAATTTAAGTAACTGATCATCAATTTATCGTACCTATAAGATAAAAACACAGTGAGGAAACCGGTGTAGGATTGAGAAAAAAAAAGACTTATTTTGAATGACTTATACTTGATTAATTGCTGATTTTTTTAAATATATTTTTGCCAGTAGGTAGAAGGGTGACACAACACTCTCTTTTATGAGAATATACTATTATATAATTGTTATGTTCACGAGCACAAAAAAGAAACATGTTACCGTAAACTAAATAAGCGGATTAGCAGCTTAATTGTGGCGAAATGTAGCATGATCGTAGTGTCCGTAGCTCGTGTCTCGTAGCACTCGTAGCAGAGTGCAATACGCGGGTCCACAAGGCCCACATAACAGACGGCTTAGGCTTGGGCCTTTAAGGAGTGGCCATGAAAATGGATCGGATATGGAAAGTATATTGTTTTGCTTTCCTTACATTGACACACTACTTCCAGATCTTATCTTACCAAATATTATAAGTATAAAGCGTACCTAACCTAATGCGAGTGTCTATAGCTAGGTTCACTAGCAGGAGTTATCAATCATTTATAATATTAAGATAGACTTGTACAATATTTGCCTCTGCATAATTCGAACCTGAATTCCCTGAGAGAATAATTTTGAAAATAGTTCTAATTTTACATATAATAACGCCTCAGCGTTAAATTAGCCTTATAAAGAAGAAGAAAGAAGCTGAGAAGTAGACAGATAAAGTTTTATAAATATATTATGATGATGTTTTATATAAATTTAATTTCAATTGTTCTTTGTAAATATTGTTAATTGTTGTTATTGTAAATAAAACTGTAATAAATGTTTAACAGATCCTCAGATAGATTACAGTAGACGGATAGTAGCTGGCAAGCTATCCATTGCATCTAATGTCGTCTAATTTAATAATCATCTAATTTCCAGCATCTGGTAACTTTAGTTTTTATTAAGTATGTAACGTTCAATAAGTGTTCCCTGTATCCCTTACGTTGAATAAAATATTTTGATTTTGATTTTTGAATTGTTGATGGTTTGCATGGCCGTACTCTAAGATCGGCAGAGTGTGCGGTGGCCGGGCTACGAGCGCGCGATTTGCAAGATCCGCTCTATCACTGCCGACCACGCCTAAACAATTTCCGCTCTTTTATGCACACTCAAAGTTCCGAGAACCTACCGAACTACTGTTGGCATCACTAAAATTAATTCATTTATAGTAACTTAGATACAGCTACACCGTATAATTCACGGCTTCAATATTATTGAACAGATGAGAACATTCAAGTGTATTCGAAACCAGCGAGTGTATGAATGTGGATGAAGAACTGACGCTCTTCTATCTCAGCGTGATGATATATTCTACTTTTATACACTCTATAACTTTAAGTAAATTGACCTTCGATTTATTAAACATTTCACAAGGAACCCGACAATATTGAGTTTAGGGATTGATTGGAATTCTTCATAAAATTGCGCAAAATTTTGACAGTGTAGTATGAACACAAAGTACATACCACAATGCGATTGCGACATAAATGCCAATTGTCGAATTGTGATCCGTGTGTCGGCATTTATTGCATAGCACGTCTGTAATTTGCATACGTTTGAATACTAAGTATCGGCAATGTCACGGTTTGAAGCTACTTTAATTGAATATTTCGATGTCTGTTTATGAGACCGGCATTGATGGCTTATGTAGTCATCTGCTAATAAAAAATGGCAGGTGCTCTGTGATTTGCAACAAATGTGTATTTCTGAGTTTACAGTGATTTATCACACGAACGTTATGGCGAGGATTGTCACGAAGAAGCCAGCATATTTTTGAGAAGACATTCAAAGATGTAGATTTGTGGTAAAGGTGCATATCTGTGCCTACCCGTTTGAGGGCTTTCGTTGTAAGACGTATTGATATGTGTTATACAAATGCTATGTGTCTTTTCTACATCCATATTTGTTTTGGATAATGTTAAGGCGAATATGTGTTGTGTCGACTCAAGACGGCATTAGATGGTTTAACGTGTACTCGCACCTCGAGGTAATAACTTATTTATATGAAGTCGCTCAGGAGCGAGGGGCTTGCATGGCATTCTACGTGCTCTTAAAACTGCTGAGTTCGTGTCACTTGGATGTCTCGTTCGCTGGTAGTGGTTCAAAATAATACATGGGGTGAGACAAGTTAAAGATATCAGATATAAAAATCCAAAAGCTTAAAGCTACCAAACAAAAGCTCCAACACAAAAATATACTAGACAAATGCAATTTTGCAAAAAAAAAAAATAAAGTCATTGTCCATACCCCAAAGTTTCCCCTTGAAATTATGTTAAAATAAATACCGGGAGTTTTTAAATATAATAATATTGTATTTCAGTAGAACTTCTGAATAAAACTTTTTGGATTGGAAAATATAAATCTTTATATATTTACGATTGCGCCTCACGGGGTAGGCAGAGAGTGTAAAGTGCCAATTCTATCGAGACTTACAGACTCTTTTCGTATGATCATCGATTTCGAGACTTAACAAAATAAAACTTATACTGTAAAGGATGATGTTATGAAGAGCAGAAGCGGTGGAATTGAAACTGGCGTGATTGCTTAGTATGCATTGGGCGACGCGACGTGTAGCGATCGCCCCGTCACGGGATCGACGCTCCGGTCACGTTTTTCCAATTGTTTCCTGACGACATGTATCATTCTTTTATTCCATGATTTATCATGGTTTTGCATATATCCTTTCAAGATTCAGTTCAAAGTAATTGTAAGGAATTTTTCGTAGACGACATATCTGTATCATTTGCGACTCAATGTTACAGCCGCCTACGACCCACAATAACGTCCTTAGTATTCATGGGGTGGTAGAGTGAGATATGATGTGACATTTGCAATTTTTGTTTCATTAAGAATTCAGATGTAAGGGAATGTGGGGAACGAATCTCTTTAATGTCGACGTTCTGATGCGGCTGAGCTAGCACTTTTATTGAATGAACAAATTATATTCTTAATGTATTACTTTTACATAATAATATGTTGCATTAAGATTAGCACACATATAAAATTTAATATTATTAGAACAATCTCAAACAAATTGACTGAGTCGCAAAATAAGCAAAACTTGTGTTTTACTATTGGAACTAGATATCTAACTAATAAAGATAATAAATGTTCATTATATTAATTTCCGCACATAACTAGAATCGAATCCGCTAGCTCATGCATCGCAGCTCTGACCAGCGAAGTAGTTGGCCGTTGGCTTTGTATAAATTTCCATAAGTAATTTCGATGGTTTAAAAAACACACGGTCAATCCATCAAATTGGGTGTCAATAAAGTATTTCATGCTAGTGTCATAGGTTTAGAAGGAATCAATCACTTGTAACCTAATTATATGGCTAGTTTTCCGAGCATTATAAACATATATATGTATATAGCATAAACTTTTATTCTATGGCAACCCAAATATGGAGGTTGTATTCACTTGATCGATTATTAGTTGAACCGCTCAGTTTCGCTTGAATGAAAAAAAAAAGCCACGGACCCAGTGGCGCCACCTATCGGGCCCGATTGTGAACCTAAACCATTCTCAATTCCATCTGAAGAAACACAGAAAATGTAATTAAAATCGGTCAAGCCGTTTACGATTCTATAAAGGAGATACAGACAAACATGAATTTTTGTATATATAGATTAAGTATATATATATTGATTGCTCGATCATAGCTTTAGTTACATTTTGTAGCCCATAGTTTTCTCGAATTGCCGCAAGGGGCCGTTGCACTGTATACTCCATTTTAGAAGAAGAAATGTGATACTTGTTGTTACCTTTCCTTTGATGCACTAACTTTAGGTTAATTCGATTTGAAAAAATATGTATCCATTAGATTTCACATGCTCTATATCATCATGTTACTTCCCAAGAATGCAGGGCAGTAATCATATATGAATTTAGTGCAGGCGAAACCGCGGGACGTAACTAGTCTCAGTATAAGGTGCATGCGGTTCGTGGCACAGTTTTAGGTTGCATTAGCAACAGTGAGCTGACCACCATTATGACTGAAACAACACCAAAAGCAAAGTTAACAAAGCCACATTCGGGATTAAACTTCACTTGGAAATACGGATACCACTTGGGTTCCTAATGAGTCTACAGGTGAACTAGATAAAAGCTTGCAGCACTATGCAAACAATTCTAAATAATACGTATTAAATATATTTTTGATTAAAAGACACTATCATGTAGGCAGGGAGAGTTGAAAAGCGAAAGATGAAAGTCTAGAGAGAACTGATGCTCTTCTCTCTCTGCTTGGTGACAAACTCAGTGAGGGACAAGGAGCGATTATACGAGAATAATTAAAATATTTAACAATGGCCGAGGGGTTCGAATAGTTGCCTGTAACATAAAGATTGGAAGTTCGAGTCCCGACTGTACCAATGAGTTTTTTTTAACTTCAGCACAGTGATTAGTCACACCACAAGCTTTACCGTGGAGGAAAATATCGAGGGGAAACCTGCATACGTTTGAGAAGAAATTCAATAGCATATGAATAGTCGTGCTTGAGTAAAGGTGATGGACTAGCCATCTGTCTCGTAGGAACCTAAAATACATCTCTATATGTGCAGATCTGAGTTTGATCCTACGTATGAATAATAATAAGCCTATTGGTGATTACGTTTTGTATTCAATAGACGAAAAATGCGATGTGGATTTCATTTCCGGCTTATATCAGGTACATTTCGACTAAATTGTATTAAATATATAGGTGAATAATGCCGCGACATTTCACCTTTATAATAATAAAATAAAATACCCTGGATCAATTCCACACAAATTGACATAGTCTCAAATTAAGCAAAGCTTGTATTATGGTAATGAGACGATATTTTTACGTATACCGATATTTACATAAATACATCTAAGACTAATGTACAAATACTCGTTCATCACACAAATATGTGCCCTCTGCGGGATTCGAACCCGCGACTTCAAGTTTAGCAGTCAGGAGCACTAACCGCTAGACCAGACGGCATACGACAGAATATGCGGGTATGATTGCGCAGGATCCCTGTTTTCAATATTCATTGTAACCTTAATATTAAAAGGTGCTTTACATAGGGTATCATATCATTATTGATCGTGCTACTAGTAGCATTTTCCTAATAGACCAGAAATTAGATAAATGTGCCTCATTAATTAAGTATTAATAAAGTCCGTAACATGGCTCTTCGGAGTACAAGTGCGATGCCTACGGCGCGGACCGAACATTCCGGGCTACGGACGTAAACTACTTTCAGTAGTAACATAAGACACAACGGATAGCTAATATTGTTATCTTGTATCAGTGAAATACGGAACAAGAAGTCATACATAGGCTTACCTACAAGTTGTTATATGGAGTATGTAAGCCGAAATTTAGGTAACGTGACGTTTTATTGTTAGAACAGGTCTTTTGGTTCTGACTTTATTGTGCTAACTTAACTATATGCTTCGTTATACACTATTGTTACGAAAAGATGAGGCTATCAACCGTTCTCTTTTAAAATAGCCATAGAAACGTAGAGTAGTAGAAAATGTAACGTTATTTTGAAGGATATTTCAATATGTAGGTAGACATGCGCGGCCAACAACACTGTCGCATGTGGCCGACTGCTCGACCTCGGACAAAATGCTGACTTCGCGATTCCACTTTGCCACACATGCTGTTGGAAAAATATGTTTTTCCCAGTGGAGAATGTTATTCAGATAACATTTATTAACCTGTTTTTGTAAGTCAGAAATAAGTTTTATTTGTAAAATGTATATAAACAAATACCCTGCTACTCAGTTATAGGGATATATTGTTACGTGAAGTGATCACGTGAACGCGCTACTTGTTAAAGAGGAACCGGCGAGCACAAAGTAGTAGTGTTGATGGATTTTATGCAATTTTCAGTATCTATCACTACCAGCGCTCCGATGGCTGAGGCCCGCTGGGATTAAGTTCGATCTTTTCGCAATACTTATATTGTAAACAGCTTGAGCCCGCCAGCAGCCGCCCGCGTTTAGCGTCCTTCACAAAATTATATTAGTTAAAAAAAAATTGCCCATTAAAGGTGTAAAATTGTAACTCATACACACATAAAGTTGTGAAATGTTTACAGTGGCACACTAATATATATAATGAGGACTCTTGTGTACATTGAGAATACAATTAAATAGAATTTTAGTTCTACTATTTCTTCAAACCTTTAACGAGAGAACGAAAATATTTATTATTATGAAGCTTAAATCCGGGAAAGACGACGCCGGGACTGGATTGCAGAATGCTCTATTCAATGCTTGCAAATGAGGGTGCGAAATTAGTTTTTTATGGATAATACTTTTTAACCAGAACCTACTACTTGGTTGCCACTATAATTGCTTGAAGCATAATTATGATACGTTCATCTGTCACCAAGATTTTCCACATAACACGCTGGCTGATGGTAAGTGCTCACCGCCGCCCAAGGACGGGTCCAACACCAAATATCATTGCAATAATTGTTTATTCATGCCGTGGTGGCCGAGTGGTTCGAGTTGTTGCCTGTGACACAAACATCGCAAGTTCGAATTTCGACTGTACCAATGAGTTTTTCTGAACTTAAGTACAGTGATTAGTCACACCACGAGCTTTACGGTGAAGGAAAACATCGAGGGGAAGCCTTCATACGTCTGAGAAGACATACAAAGGCGTATGTATATTCGTGCTTGAGTAACGGCGATAGACTCGCCATCTGTCACGTTGGCACCTAAAATATATCTCTGGCGAAAAGTGGGTGTATGGGTACTACTTATACACCTCTGCCCATTCTCATTGTAAATATAATAATAATAATAAAATTTGTAAATTACTGAAAGCAGCTATAATTTACTAAAAGCACGTCGGAATATATTTCAGTGAGTTTGTAGTAGCTCTGTTTAAACACCGAGGCAAAGTGAAAAACGTCACTTAGAGCTGACCTTTAAATGACGACGTTTATAGAAATAAAATGCTGCTAATTAAAATATCTGATGAAATATTTGCAACAAGCTCGTGTATTGACAACGTGTAGAGATGGAACGTGCGTGGAATACATTTTTGTTCATAGTAACCATTTTCAATTTCACGGCTCAATCTTTGTGTGCTCGGGGTGAATATGTAAAGGGGCATTCGTTGGTGTCAACAAAGTGTAATGGTTTCGTGCTAGCGCTCGCTTGATCTATGAGTTAGAATCGAGAACGATTTCAAATTGAAAAAATATTACCTGCCTATGTCGCGCAAAGCTGGCTTTATAGTTGTTCGCGCGGATGGTCTCGTGCTTTAAACGATGCTAATAGGTGGATTGGAATATACATATTTTATTTGCTATCTATTGTCTAAACGTTGCATAACTCCATTTAATCAAAGCACAGGTTGCGGTTATTTCGCTTTATTTCTAATTCTCGCCATCCACAATACACAGCCCTCAATATGCAACTGCCTGACTGAAGATTAATGCTGGAACAAAATTAATTAAGTTAGGTTTTAAGTGTCCTTAAACGGTGGTCACCGTTTAGGCCAGCTGCATAACTTGTACCTTAGTGGTATAAGAAAAACACCTTTTCGGCGTTTAGATGCAAACATTTTTCAGTGATGAGACACGTTTCAGTTTTATGTAACAAACGTCAGAATCCTCTTCATATATCATTAGACCGAGTCACTCACGGGGTAAGTAGACAGAGTAGAGCGCCAGTACTCTCTAGGCTTACAGGCCTCTTTCATTCATATTCATCTCGCTCTCTTTATAGATACTTACCGGCTCGAATACTCTGGAGCCTCTGTTGTATATCCTCACGCCATTCCACTCCGAAGGAGTAGGCACAAAGGTTCCCGTAGGGGTAGGCAGAGGTGTAATAGGTAGTACCCACGCACCCACTTTCCGCCAGGAATATATTTTAGGTGCCAACGTGACAGATGGCGAGTCCATCGCCGTTACTCAAGCGCGACTATAGGTAAATACGCCTTTGAGCCTCTGTTGAAATTATTATAATTCAATTTACTGAACAGTATGTAAAAATAAATCTGATTTAAATTAAAAAACCTCTGTGACGATCTTCTTTTAAATTTGAGGATAGTAAACATTCACCAACACAAGCTTAGGGAGAAATTGAATAAGTCAGACAGTATGTTCGCAGTATAAGCGAGGATCGACTTTTGACAAATTATTTAAGAACGTGTGTTAGGGGACGTGGCCTATTATACGCATGATTGATAGTGTTGATAGCGGCCCGACAAACGTTTCCTTTTTAATATTTTCCCGAGTTTTACACAGCTCTTTTGTGTAGAAACGATTGCCTTTTGTATAAATGACTAATACGCCTTCACCAAGAGCTTAAGAAGGGCAATGCTGGTGTGAAAGTTGGTCGTGACTTTAAAGTAGGATATGTAAGGACATTTAACACTTTACCTTTAGGTAAAGTTATACCTTAGTTTATACGTTTTTAACTATAGGTTGTTGACCCAAACGTGTTCATGTAACATACGACGATAAACTCGCCATGTCAATTTACCATAATAGCACCTTACACATACATACATATCATCACGCCGAGTCGCTAACGGGGGTAGGCAGACAGTATAGAGCGCCAGTTCTCTCTAGACTTACATACCTCTTTCACTTCGTCTACATTCATCAGTCTCTTCATACATGCTCATCCGTTTCGAGTACTCTTGACGTTCCCGTCCTTGAGAATAAAATATAACGAGATATATTTAGTATTTTAGTAGTGGGTGTATGAGTGTTACCTATACACCTCTGCCTCCCCCTTTGGCACCCTTGTGGGAAGGCGTGAGGATATATTATTATTTAGTATTTGGTTAAAACCTTGAATGCCGCCAGGATATTTTACGCATTAACAAATTATTTTCAAAAAGATTGTTTAAACCAAGATATTATATCAAACCAAGATACTGCTACCGGCGGCTTTAGTTAAAAACCATATAATATTATGACGAAGTGCTGGTAGGTCGTAGTGTACGTAGAGCATTTCACATTATATGGGGATATCCATCATCTTTATATCGGACCCTGTTGTGACAGCCGCGTAAAGGTTGTTATGGATATTAGGCGGAATTAACAGCAGTCTGTGATACTTTTGACGTGGAGTAATGTATGGAATCATTCAATGTGGACAGTTTTAACTGCCCTTCAATAATACAGCAACGCCTACGGGCTCGCGTGCATCGCATTCAAACAGCTAAATTACACATGTTTGTTGAAGGCCATTTATTTAATATTCTGGCTTAAATAAATATATATCGTAGGTATAGGCAGCAGCTGTAGGCGTGGGGGTAAGCAGAGGTGTAACAACACTCTCTTTTCGTCAGAGATATATTTAAGTGCCAACGCGACACTTGGCGAGTCAGTCGTTTCTCAAGCGTCTTTGAATTTCTTCTTACACATTTGCAGGTTTACTGACGATGTTTTCTTCGCCGTAATGCTCGTGGTATCACTAAACATAAGTTCATCTCTACCTGCCCGTTCAGGTACCCTTGTGGGAAGGCGTGAGGATATATTATTTTATACATAAGTTCAGAACAATTTGTTGGTTCAGATGGGGTTCGAACCTGCGATCTCTGTTTCGTACACAACTACTCAAACCACTCGGCTTCCAGGGCTCTTAAATAAATATGGCATTATTTAAGAGCGTATGAATGATTTCGAGAAGTACTTAAATAGCTAGAATCATTGCTTACTAAGCACGTAAGCAACAATACAGGTGGGCAGCTTGGAGCCCGGCCGGAGAGACCTTTACTCCCGGGGGAAATCAACACAGCAATTACATCTCGAACGCTACTTCCAATAACACCCGGGCAGACCTTTAAAAACCACCAATACGACTTGTATTTCGCAACCTACCCAACTCATTTCGCAGGAGTAAATCAACTGAGCAACGATTATAAAAGCTACGCAACCGATACTTATCTCGAAATGTGGGGTATTATGTATTTACGAGTCTGCTCAGTTCTGTAAGTCGGTTTGTGATAATACTATGAATATTCAGAGGCTTCGGTTGTCCCTGAGGATGGAACCCTTCCAAGCATAAGAGAGGAAACGCGGATGGTGAGTTTCAAAACAATATGATATTATCGCGGCGTTTAGGCGGTCCTAATAAGATTTACCTCAATATTAATGCGCATCGCGGCGTCCATTATTTAGAGGTATTATCTAAATACTCTGTCAGTTTCATTTACAAGCATTTAATAATAGGCTTTTCTAGACAGGCAAGTGATCGTCAATGGAGTTTGGAACTATTACGGACCTATTCAAACACATATTTGAGGTCGATTTTTATAACAATAGGACAAGCCTACTGTTGCAGAACAATCGTGTCGTCCAACCTTTACCTCTATAAAAGAACAAGGTGATTAATTGTTTTTCCGACCTCTTCAAAACACAGTCTTATACTTCCGTTATTTTCCAACTGGATGAAAGTGAGAGGGTGATTTTGGACTATAAATTAATTTTAAATTACGGATAAAAAGATAAAAACATATTTTTCGTAGCCAGTTTTGTGGCTGCTTCAAAAAATTTAAGAAGTTAATCTTGAAAAATATGCCCAGTATTTTTTTATGTTTTCTTAATCTGCTGCCATAGAATGATATATTTTGTTTGACGGTAACTGTCTTATTTGCTTGGTCAGGGATCTTAGTGCAGTGTCGGTATGTACGTGCGCGTGACTGAGTATGTGAGGCTCACGCGCTCGGCCTGCTCCTAGAACAGGACCACTAAAAGCGAATCGCAGTAAACAAGAATTAACGCCAAACCTGCATCGAACACTGCACTCTCCTTTATACTGAACGATAAAAGCTTCTCGATGTGAAACTCACCATCCGCTTCATCACGTACTTATCAAAATGTACACTTTATGCGTTATAAAATCAAAACTGTAAAATTGCAAAAATTGTCTATCAATATCATATGCTATAGGTATCGCAACCACCCATCGATGTTCGCTCGTAACGTAGAATTAACGTTTGAGCACACTAACCACATACCCCGTTATAGTTTTACGATAACTGCAGTCAGTGTGGTTTAGATTGTTAACAAGTTTGAACTGTAGTTTGTTAGTGGCGTTTATATGTAAACTAACGACCTACTCCGGATACGAAATCGGGAGTGATAAAGAAAAACAATTAGGTACCTACATATAAACTTTCCTTGAGTATATAAATAAATAAATTAATTAATTCAATAAATTAATGACTATATTGGCTATCAACATGCGTTCGGTACTTTATGAATGTACTAGTTTATACCCGCGGCTTCGCCCGCTTGGAGTTCGAAAAAGTAGCTTTGGAACTTTTCCTGCTAGTATCGGTTCAGCCGCTATGTCGTGAAAGAGCATCATGCATTATATAAAAATATAAGAAATTTTAATTTTTCAGGATTAATAAAAAAAATTACCTATGTCCTATTCCTAGGTATAAGCTATCACCGCTTCAACTAACAGCCAAATCGGTTCAGCCGTTAGGCCGTGAAAGAACCGCAAACATCCAAACTTACAAACATTTACATTTAAACATTTTTAATATTAGTAAGATTAGTAAGATAAGATTGTGTTTAGCTTTCATTTCATTGTCAGTCGTGGCGTGGGGACTTATGTTGCGTTAAAATATTTTTTTATGTTAAATGCGTATCCCTATAGCTCTATAAGTACTTAGATGTATGTCGGTGTGAAGCTTTGTTTTCCCATTGATGTAGCGCCAGGGAATTCGTTTTTCTAACAAGACGGCAGGGGCCGGATGGGACTTGTAGATTGTTCAATACACACTCTATTTACTAACTCCTTAAATTTTTACTGGTTTTGTAATACATAAACTAGTTAAATGCGGTATAAACCAGTTCTAAATAATTTTAATTACAGAATAACGACCTGCATTCCTCATTAAATATTCGTCGAGCTAGTAAGTGAGCGCGGTGCTTTAACAAAGTGCTATGAATTCTGTATAAAAAGCGATTTTTGTTGGGGATTGCATGTACACTGAAATTGAAGTGGCCGCGTGAAATGCGGCAAAGGGCGTCAAAGGCTTTATTCGCACTCATTGACACGTGGATACCGACAACACCGCGCTGCACTATTATAAATATATTCAGTGTGATTTTGCGTGTACTTTTGCCAAAAAAAATATATAAAACTCAAGTTTGATACATATATTTCATCATTAAATAATTGTAAATATGTTTCTTTTTATACAACAAGAGTGGCAAACAAGCATACGGCCCACCTGATGGGAAACGGTTACCGTAGCCTATTTACGCTCACGATACCGAAGTATCACTTGAATTAGTTGAAACTTACCATTTAGTCGTGGTTGAGAATCGGCGGCGGACTCGCCATCTGGAATGTTGACACCCATAAATATGTCCGGCGAAAAAAAGATGCTACACCTTTGCTTAAACCCATAGTATTAGAATCTGTACGCTCTCCTTCAAGTTTACCGTACTATATATATATATCCTCACGCCTTCCCACAAGGGTCCCCTAAGGGGTAGGCAGAGGTGTCTAGGTAATACCCACACCCCCACTTTCCACCAGAGGTATATTAGGTGCCAACGTGACCGATGTCGAGTCCATCGCCGCTACTCAAGCACGACTATACATACGCCTTTGAATTTCTTCTCCGACGTATGCAGGTTTCCTCTCGATGTTTTCCTTCACCGTAAAGTTCGTGGTGTGACTAATCACTGTACTCAAGTTCACTCATTGGTACAGTCGGGATTCGAACTAGCGACCTTAGAGCGAGCCTTTTATATATATATATAATTATATATATCGTAGATATAGTGCATATTCCAATTCCTTTGTCAAATATATGTCTTAAAATTAAGATCAATATTAAGGTGCGAGATGTTCCATCGAAAGCAATTTATTAGTGAAAGTTGAAGCACCGCGAATCGCGACCGTTGTGAGTGAAAGCTTAAAGTTTCAGTGAGGCAGTTACGCTCCCCTTCCGGACGATCAACGTAAATTATTCCCCCAGAAGAAATCTCTAAGGGCGGAATGACGGATAAGGGACGAGCCGTTTTATTGCCTGCACCGGCCCGCGTTTGTAGCCGCTTTAAAAATCGGCCTCGAATGTTAATTGAGGGATAATGTTATTCAATACCGAAACCGCCATTCATTTAATTATACAAGAAAAAAGAAAAATGTCAATAACATAACCAAATTACAGCTTAGTTATTCGGCAAGTGAATTATTTTCGCCTACAGAGGCATCGCAATTCGCTAACAATATTCAAATACTTAACTGGTATTCTAAATCGTTTAGCCATTCTCCGTTTTAAATGGTTTATGGGAGTAATTTTACGCGGCTGAAAGGCGTTGTAAGTGATAATTAAAGCCCCGTTACTGCAGCTGTTACTGGCGTCATTTCAGAGTTTAATACAACTGTTACCTTCTACTGTACAATGAAAAGGCAATCAGTTTCTGTGCATATGCATGGCGATAACAAATGTTCATTTCTTTTAAATTTGTACCCCTACCAAGGGTTGTAAAAATATACGAAGGAAAAGTGCTTTGACGTTGTCTCGTAGCGCGCTGGGCCGTGCACGCCGCCGACTGTTACTTCCTGCCTTCCGCAAGGTTTGCATCTCACATACATACCATAGCAGCATAGCCCTTTGGTATCTCACCCGTTGCGGTCCAGTTAATATAAAAATAATCTTTGAGAGCTACACCTAATCCGCTTACTAAAGGGGATTTCAAACTCGTTCTCCTGGTATAATCGACACGAATTTTTCACGTATATTTCTTTCACTCGCAAATCCAATTTAATTAAGGCGAGGAACTCGCGGTTAAAATCCTATTTAAGCCGTTTTTATTACCACCCATCGGGCAAAGACGGTTCGCCACTGCGCCCGAAGAATTTGAGCGCTTGCGAGGATTTCCCTGGCTTTTATCTTGGTGAGTTCTCCTCAACGGAATGGTAAGTGATCTCAATGAAAATTGTTTACTTTCACCATCGATGAGCTTTATATTCCTGGTGATTCAATTATAATAAAGATTGTTAAAAAAATTATAAATAACACGTTACATTATCAAAAGGAAATAAAAATTGTCAAATAAGAATTTGTCCCACTTGAATAATATATCAAGAAAGATTATAGATTAACAACTCAATATAAATACAAATAAATAAATTGCGGATGCACGACCGCTGAATTTGAGTGCTACATACACAATATTCTTGAGGTAAATAAAAAAACGTATATGAATGCTTTATTTTGAAGTGTTGAAGTTGAAACCTTATAGTTAAGGAACATTTGAACTTAATTCAACTGAACTCGCAAATTACTAGTATACGTTTCTTAGCAGGTTGATAGTTAGCGAGTAAGAAGTAATGCAATTTGTGAGTAACAAATACTGGCACACCTTTGCACGACCCGGGGGAGCGGGCAGGATGTTTACCCCCAATTCGAGGGAGATCCAGCTAATCTCGACACTCCCATTGGGCTAGGCACTCCCTCCACATTATTATATTTTACCTTTCTATAACACGCTGAGACTCTCACGGGGTAGGCAGAGACTGTAGTGCCAGTTCTCTATAGACATGCAGAGCATTTTCACTTTTCAATTCATAATCATACATTTCTTCGTAAATGCTCGCCATTCCCGTGTTTGAGTATTTGATCGAGATCCAACGAAAGACCAACCACCTATGGTTGGTCTTTCGTCCTTCCCCCTCTTCCAGGTTCGCAGTCATATTGACATTTCTTATTAAGTGTTCAAATTTATCTGATTTGATAAAAACGACGGACTCGCCATTTGTCACGTGGGCACCTAGAATATGTCTCTGGCGAAAAGTAGGTGTGTGGGTACTACCTATACACCTCTGGCTATCCCTTCGGGGACCCTTGTGGTGAAGCATGGGGAAATATTATTATTTTTATTTTATAATGAAACGGAAGTTGTTTTTAAGATAATATTACCGAATTGCCAATTTGATAGTATTGCATGTAATATTTTTGTATAATAGAAAATCAAATGTATAATAGGAAACGTTTAAACAACATCTTATCATAAATTAATCATTCGATTAGGTGTGCATAGTAGAGTGCAGTTCGGGGCTCGGGTAAGATTTGAACGGAGGCCAGCCGGCCGTGGTAATGATCCGAGAGTGCATGCATAATTTACCCGCAAAGAGCTTGTTTTGTAATGTTATTAGTTGGTAATCTCGCTGGAAAACAGCTAACAACATTATTTTGCGCCAGCTTAAATATTAAAATAATTTATTTTCATAGCGATTAGCCATACGAGTTTGTTGATAGAAATATTATTGAACACTGGATAGTAGCGTTGTTTACTACATGTACACTACATAGACACTGCTATTTACGTATAGTAAAAGCATTTCTAGTAAAGAGGTCTGATGACATATTTAAAGTCATTAAAAAGACATTGATCTAATTACAGGCATCTTGAAATAAGAATAACTTTAATGAAAGCGTATAAGCTAATACATCCAGTATTAGCTTATACTAACTATGTTCTACAAACTGTTTGCTAGCAGAACGGGGCGGTTAATTCCTTCGTTAAATTCCTGTTCAATATCTTTTATTAATAAATGGGACGAAAAGTATCCAAAGAGTTTTGACAATGTATTTTAAAATAAGCAATAATAAGACGCCGATGCTAATACGGTGGAAGCGATGAGCAAGACATAACTCCGGTTGCAACGTCAGACTTTGCAATGATAATTTAATCATGATGTAAGTGCAGAGTCTTATTATTGTCTCGAAGGTAGTCATAAAGTAACTTGCTTCATTATGAAGCGGATTCAGAGCGTCGGTTTATTGCGCCTATAATCCAACATAATCGACACAAATTTATAGCTGAAAATAAAATTGTAAGGTATATATATACGTATTTCGAATGCAAATAGCTGAACTGATAAGGCAATTGTTTTACAACGCCTACTTGTTTTCTTACTCATTCAAAATTACTCGTTGTTAAATAAATAAAAGAGCTATTACTTCAATCAGTTTTAGCAGGGTTAATTCCAATGAGTATTTATTTAATTACTGTTACTTATAAATGAGTTACGACTGCACGTGTGATGAACAATGTTAGGTATCGACGTGACAGGAGTGCATATTGTGTGCACGCGCCGTGTTGCCGTGGGACGTATAAAGAGAATGATTAACTTGGCCCAGCCAGTAATCACGTACCAAACAGCCTCTGGGTGTGTCAACAGACGGGGCAGAGATGCGCTACTTGCATTCAGTGCCACGCATTGCAACTGTCGACCGTTTGTTAAGCATACAACCCTCCCCTACCCTATCACTACTGCGGCTGCTATTTATTATTCGTCCTAATTTCGTCTACTTGCTCTTTGCGACAGTTTCTATTCGTGAGTTTCTTTTTTATGGGAGAAAAAACAAAATAAAAAGATTGAAATGATGTCGCACAATAATTATACAAATTTTGGTGAAATAAACTAATTTTGATTACTTATCTGTAATATTTTTCACATATCGATTACTCAACTAAAAGTATTACTTTAGTATTCATTCAACCTTCAAGATAGAATTTGTTCGACAATGCTATATGAAATGAAAAAAAAAAAGATTTGAATGACAATTTGTCATGATCTAAAGTCACCTAGAATAAATAACTATGTATCAGATAAATTCTACGGAGATTTGGTAGCACTTGGAACAAAAGTCATAATAATCAGCCTGGACAGGGTTTCAATTGTACCATCGAGTGCATTAGCTACGAGACAATTGAATTAAAACAACGATATCCACCGAGTCGGCAATACTTGGCGATGTACCAATTAACTATCTCCGCATCTATTGAGTTACCGCCGCACAATTTAAGCTGAAAATGTCTTTACCAATGGTCTATTCTCTTCAGTGCTGTACTGGATGTTGGCAGCATTTGAGCCAGCCGACCTCTTTAATTGTTTGACCGAATATCAAGAAGGTCGAAAGTTGACTTTGGGTTCACCGCTTTGCGGTCGCGGTGCTCGGCTCGGTAAGTGTACCCAAGTTCTCATGTTATCTGAAGTAGCCACTATAGGATAGAAGAGTTCGAAGAGATATAGAACAATGTGTAGAGAGGAGCGTTTCCCTCTATAATGCACAACAAACACTAAGCAAACTGTGTGTTACTATTGTGTATTATACTATTGTATATTAATATTAAAATTAATTCACAACGCGTTTGTGTTGATATCAGTTGGCGTTGGAGCCAGGGTAGAAGAAACCTCGCGGGCCTGCCGTGTCGTGTGCAGGTGATAAATCGTGGCGCCATCACTTTTTACTAACGAGACAAGGTGTCGTGTGCCTGCTTGCAAACATATTCAAGGAACGATTGTTAGCGCGCACGCTGTGAGGCCGCTACAACCACGTTTTAGCTGGCTTTACATAGTGCGTTTTTTTTACTAAAAGTTGATGGTACAGACGAGAGCTTGGCGGAATGTTTTCGTCCGATTTGGGGAATGGAGATTTTTCAGCGCGGTTCAGCAGGCGGCGTGTCGTACAACTGCACCGATGACAATAAATATCGAACGCGGCGAGCCGTGAAATCGAATAGGCTCCGTCTGTGAGCGCTTTACAATCAGCAGTCGGCTGTCGCACGCCTACATCCGCTCGCGCTATTACTTACTCGCGTTCCCATGCATAAAAACTTATTGTGAGTCTATTTCTTGAGGTAACGAGCCCCAACAGATATAGGCCCGGCATGGGGAGTGTAATCCAGATCATTTTGTCGAATGTGTAAGGAATCCCGGGATTAATCTTGATATGAATAATTAAGTATATGAAATGTTAACCGAACCTTACGTTATACGATTGGAACAAATGTTCGAACGACTGTGTATATCTCAATAATACATTTTAAACATTCGCAGGCAGAGTGCTAGAGTAATTTGCGGTTGTGACACTCCTCCCGCCGCCCTGGTTGTCCCCTGACGCGTGTTCGATTAGAGTACAAGTAATTCCGGAAAGGAAATTGAAATCTTAAAGCAATGCTCTGCGGATTTTATGTTTCCGCCATTGAAAGGCGTGAAGAATGAAATGGAAAACAAATAAGCCGACACAGTTAGCTATGCAAACTCGTTAACCGTATATGTATGGTTGCTGAAAATTAAAGCCATAAAATTAAGCTCGAATTATCATAGTTTCTAATTCCAATATTCTGTAGTGGGAGTGGAAAGGTCTTTTACCGGTAGTAGTTAAAAGCTGCATTAACAAACAGCGCTGGAGTAATCGGGTGTGGAGTAATGAACACGAGCCCGGGGCCCAGGAGTTTAATTTTCCTCTTCCGCGCGCTGTCCCGGCCGGCCGCACTCATTAACGGCGCGACAATACCTCGCGCCTCGTCATTTGTACAGCCTGCGTTGCCTGGTAGCAAGCCTGGCGAGACTTCAACACATCAGCCATCACTGAACAATGCACCGGGACCATATTGTTATTCTTCTTCTATATCGATTTACACGGTTGCCCGTAGGTAAATTAAAGGTATCCTTCACCTCGCCCCGTGCTATCTTGCCTCAATTACTGGCTAATGAGTAAGGGGAAGATAAAATTACTGCGTTTTAATATCTCATTATATTCAATTGTTTTTTTTTAGTTTAGAGCTATTCTTCATTTGTTTAAAGTTATGCAAGTGTCACATTTAAATTGTATCAACTGGCATACTTTGTTGAACATCAATACCTATGTATGCATGTAATATGTATACATATTACATGCATATATATAATATGTATACAATTTTGTTAAGTATTTATTGTATATTTTTAAGATAAAGTCAATTATGTTATTCACGTGTGAGTGTATTTATACTTATAACAAAAAATGCGGTCTATGCGGACATGACAGTAAGCGGTTACTGTCGCCTTTGGGCGCTTACAACAAAAGTGGTAGACCAGTACATAATTGGCTGGAGAGGGAGTAGTCGTATTATGCTGCCAGCACAGTAGATCTCTGCGAATAGGTACACAGTGGCAACGCGCAAATGATAATTCGGTATCGTGAGCGTAAATAGGCAACGGTAACCGTTACCCATCAGGTGGGCCGTATGCTTGGTTGCCACGCTTGTAGTATAAAAAAAAAAACTACATTCGGAAGTAAGGTAAGCCGCAAAAGTCCGGCTAATGTAAGTAGTAGTGACACTGCCGTACGTCACCGCGGAGCACAATAATGGCTAGTTTCAGCGGGAGTGCGACATTAGTCTCATGAATGAATCATCGCGATCGAGTCCCCAGACCCCCGACGGTCGTATTCGATTAGCACGAATAATTCCGAAAGGGAAATTGAAAAGCTAAAGCGATGCCCTGAGGACTTGCTCTTTCTGTTATTTGCGGCCAGCAGCCGCAGCCGCTGCGCGCTGAATACACAACTACGCTCACCGGGGCCACACACTATTATCCATTTCCTATTCATTTCCAATAATATTACTGGCTGACATTATCGTGCTTTATATTTCAATAAAATAACAATAAATCACTGTGAAATGAGAAATGTCTAATGTCATGAATCACGAATTAGTGTAACAAGGAAACCGTAGTATTTGGTTAATTAACGTATTGTTCGGCACATTATTTGGACTGTCTTCGAATCTAGTTGCAAACAGTAAGTATCCGCCGCCCGTAGACGGGTCCGTTCGGTAATCCGGCCTTAATTAGCAGTTGGTCGACCGAGGCGGGAGCAGAGGGACACACGGCCCGATAGATGCGATAGCAATTATACTGTAGTGTTTATTGTATTATTTTACTCTCATTTCAAGAGAGGCAGGACATAACGGGGTTTTCCGTTCGAATTTAGAGCTGTCCGACTGGGGCAGGACCTCCACCTTATAGAAGTCCATAGCCAAATAACACAATTTATTGTGTTGTGTTCCTACGCGGTGAATAAGGTCTCCAGTAATGAGCTCTTTTGGGGACGGGGGGAGGATTGTTTTATTGTGTTGGCAGCACAGGGATTAGAACTATTATGCTGCCAGCATAGTAACTCTCCGAACATAGGAGTCGCAGTGCGCAAGTGATACTTCGGTATCGTTAGCGTAAATAGGCTACGGTAACCGTTTCCTATCAGGTTGCTTGTTTGGCACTCCTGTGGTTTAAAAAAAAAGCCAGAGACATCGTGATTTTTTATATTTTTATGTTATTATTTTAATCCTAGTATAAACTTCATTTCAGATATATTTTGGAAGGATGTTCAATAAAATATGATCATAGGAAAAATCTGAAGTCAATCAAAACACCTGCGGTAAGTTACGGCTATATTTAAAGGATGTTGGAATATCTGAATCTGTTTACTGTACCAAGCATAAATATATACATACTTAACATAAGTAATGTTTTGTTTTATCAATTTAATTAACGTAAGCAAATCAATCAGTGTGTAAGCAAACTGTAGTCAAAAGATATTCGTGCATCAAATGACCAAAAGCTCCAATGAAGTTCGTCGAACATCATATGTTTGGTGTACCCTATGTGTCCCCATTATAATGTAGCCGGGTAACGTGTGTGGCATACTAGCCGGATTTTATCACGCTGTTGCCGCTCGCCACGTACAACGAATTCATAATTACCACGAGAACAAATTGTATCGAAAGGGTGCGGTGCGGCGCGCTTGCGATTCAGTACAATTTATAGAAGGACTTACTAAGTTAACATTCATTGAGCAAATCTGAGATATATATACAAATATATAAGGTAATACGGAATATAGCACAAATCTACTGTAGTCACACATATATCTTTCGCTGCCAAATAGGTTCGAAATCGTATATATAATTGTGTTTGTTATTGTTTAATTGTTTAAACAAACATGTAATTTGTCTAGAAAACAATTAATAAGCATACAATTTCCATAATTAATTAATGAGAGGCCGTGGTGGCCAAGTGGCTCGAGTACTTGCCTGCAACACAAAGATTGCAAGTTCGAATCCCGACTATACCAAAGAGTTTTCTGAACTTAAGTACAGTGATACATAGTCGCACCACGAGCATTACGGTGAAAGCTTGAGTAACGGCGATGGAGTCGCCATCTGTCATGTTGGCACCTAAAATATATTTCGTGTTAGGAATTCGGTGTGTGGGCACTACCTATACGCCTCTGCCTACCTACTTCAGGCGCCCTTATGGGAAGGCGTGAGGATATAATTAATGAGATTGCGCAATTGAAATGAAGAAGGCATATACAATGAAATAATGAACAGGCAATCTCGAGAGTACGTTACAGCAGGATATCCCCACCGTCGCTAATCCCACTCTAATTGGTGGTCAGAAGTCTATTGGACTTGAAACGGCAAAGCCAATGCAATTACTAGGATAGAGGATTTACATTAGATTCATAATTAGCTGTGAATGTAGGTGATGCCATCTATGAAAACATTGTTTATTTCTACCATATTTGAAAGTCGAAAAAAGCCGAAATGAAAAAGCCGTGGTGGCCGAGTGGTTCGAGCAGTTGCCTGCGACGCAAAGGTCGCAAGTTCGAATCCCGACTGTACCAATAAGTTTTTCTGAACTTTAGTACAGTGATTAGTCACACCACGAGCTTTACGGTGGAAGGAAAACATCGAGAGGAAACCTGCATACGTCTGAGAAGAAATTCAAAGGCGTATGTATAGTCGTGCTTGAGTAACGGCGATGGACTCGCCATCTGTCACGTTGGCACCTAATTTACCTCTGGCGGAAAGTGGGTGTGTGGGTATTACCTATACACCTCTGCCTACCCCTTCGGGGACCCTTGTGGGAAGGCGTGAGGATATATTATATTATATATTATTATATTTGAAAGTATTACATTTTTAGTCACATAATATGATATCACTAGCTCTGCCCGCTTAAAAATCTATTTCATTTGTATAGTTTTGTCTAGATTTATTTTCGGAACTAAACATTATCCAGCTGATGATCTCTCTGTCAAATTTAATTCAATTCCGTTTAGCCGTTCCGGCGTGATTAACTAACAAATATCACCATACTTACAAACTTTCACATTTTTTATTAGTGTAGGATTTGCCAGGTAAAATAAGTTTACTGAATTATATTTGGTTGGATTGATTATTACGCACAAAAAGTATTGAAAAATGATTGATAGTCCCGAGGGAATATCAAACAACTTGTGAAATAAACATTGATATTGGAAACTGAGATTGGAAAAACATTTCACCAACACAATATAATCCGAAGTAAAGTCATCTTCGACATGAAAGAAACACATCGAAATTCTTAAGGGGAAATATTACTTTGCAATCGCGAAATTCTTCGCTGAAACAACTTGTGGGGAGGTAACGTTCATTTCGACAAAAGACGAGCAATATTCCGTGCACAAAGGAAAGCACCAGATATATTCAATGCAGTGACACAAGAAATGGCGGCACAAGGCGGTAACAAAGCTCATATTGAAGAGTAACATTGTAGCGCCGCACCGCGCTGGCGCGGTCACGTATCGTCTCTACAAATATAGTGTTTTAAATTGATGAATCAGTGTTCTTTCATATCAAAATCTGTGAATCATTTTGGTTTTCAAAACCATAACTGAATCCAGCCTTTTCTTCCCAAACCATCTAATTCATTTAGTTTATTGATTCTAAAACTGCCAGTCTGCGGTACGCCGTACCGACGGCTATTGGTCTGATGCCACCATCTTTTCTAGTACTTAGGTTTGGTCTACACCATATCAAGGACGTCCTGGGGACCTTATCTGATAACATTAACTTGATCAGGTCAGGTTAGACCTTCAACTCAGATGACTCACCTGGTGTGGAACAGTTGAAGGCGAGCAAATCCTATAGGTGTTGTGGCTAAAGATTATCTAAACCACTAGCCGAGCCACTGGGGAAGGACAAAACAGCATCAAGAACGTCTGCAGATGATACTTTAATGAAATAAAAAATTCGACAGTAGATTAATAAATAAAATATATGTGAATGAAGCGAAAGAAGTTCCGTAAGCTTGGAGAGAGCTCGCGCTCTCCACTTTCTGCCTACCCCGTGTGTACTGTATACTCGGTGTATACTTATGTATATTATGTATGAATACTAATATTACTTTCAAGTAGTAGATAAATTACATTAGTGAAGGACCGAAATAATTTGAAAAATCAGATAAACGCTTAAATAACACAACATTTCTATTGAATTAATTTATTTACTATTTTGCTATTCTTAATAGCCTTGGTGGCTGAGTGGTTCGAGTAGTTGCCTGTGTGTACCTCGTATACATCTCTGCCTACCCCTTCGGCGACCCTTGTGGAAAGGCGTGAGGATATATATACATTCCATTCACTTCCTTTCAGATTTGAACCCTTTTAACAATCCTTATCGTTGATATCAAATTATGAAGTTAATTTATATTTATTTATATATATATTATTTTATTCATATATACTTACGTATTATATGAATAAAATACATTTGAATTGAAAATTACCCTTATTTAATTATTAACCACCATTATTCAGCCTAATAGGCTAAGCTATAATTTAACTAATAAATATGAAATAACGAAAAGCTACAAGAAGATAAGATAAGAGCTAATGGAAGCGATTTTCCGCTGTTATTACGTGGTGAAATGAAGTAGAATTTTCGCGATTCATTTGAACGATATGTTAATAACGCCCCCGGTATTTATTGCCCCCGTCCTTCGGGAGCAGGCTGAGTTCAGGAAAACACTAGGAGCTGATGGTCATTTATTACGTTAACACATAAAATGTGTTGGTTTCGCCTCACCTGCATTTCATTACCATTGTTGAAGAATTGTTGGCGCACAGTTAACTAAGTCTGAATAATATATGAGTATTTTTTACAATTGTTTGTGCTTACTAGCAGCTTACAACTTTTGGAAGTAATTCTATCTACTCGTCATCCTAAAAAGGTCCCCGAATCAAGTGCCAACGTTACAGATGCCGCCTTTTCTTATTCAACCATGCCGTCTCTTTGGTACAGACAACCAGGCGTAAAACCTTCGAGTATAGGGTTGCCGAAGGGGTAAGCAGATGTGATTAGTACTATAATGTAATGAGTGGTGTCCAAGAGGTGGATTTCGGAAATACTGCATTTTATTGTAGCTCTTTATGTGTTTTTTTTTTATTAGATATTTGGATAACCATATTGTTTGGACTTCAGTAAACTAACCTAATCACTAATAAGTCTAATCAGGTGCTTATAACCCCAGCTATAATAATAATAAATGTTACCTTGCACCTGATATATATTTTACCAATATATATTTGATTGACTGGTATAATAAACTGTATTACGATGGCATCTTAAAGTAATATCTCCGGCTAAAAGAGCGTGTTGTTACAGCCTTGCTTACCCCGTTTACCTTATTTGTGTAACGTCATAAGAATAAGAAGAAGAATATATATAATGGCGGTAATATAGTCTGATTAATTGATAGTAACTAATACCTAGGATTTAACTTACTAGAAATATTCAACAACTAAATCGGTCCTATCTGTTTTACATTGAAGTAATTGACTAACATTATTTATACAGTAGACTGGCAATGCCTGTAGGATTTATTTTTGGTATACTTTATTTTGATGGAATTTCAAATTCCGAACGCTAATCAGTTCAGTCTCATACAAGTTCAGAGTTTGTGAAATAATTTTAGAAGATTTACGCATGCGCCCTGTTTACGCGCCACCCCTCGAAGCCTTACGACCGCCTCCCTCGCAAGCACATTACCTGCAAAATGAACTCTCGGATCTCAAACATAAAGCTTTTCAGTTTGAAGACTCGTCATCTCACGAAAATTTTGAGTCCGTCGTCATCCGCAGTTCTAAAGCAGTCATTATGTTCGTGGAGGAAGAATTAGATTTTCGTGACGTATTTTCCCGAACTCTCACTCCACTGTTTAGAAAATCTTAGCTCTTGATGAGGCCAGCGTAAAATGGACTCAAATACTAGGTATTTTGAGTACATTTTTGTTTGGAGGAATTCAATCGTCAGGATCACATTGTCGTGCAAAGAGCACATCGTTTTCAGTCGGCTGCGAGCCTTGAGGGTGAATGTACGACCCACGCTGAGTTCGCGCGGCTCGCGTCTTCAACTTATTACGAACCGGTACTGATTTTCAAAAACAATTTGGAAATAAGATACAGTTTTTTCTATGGTGACTATTTCGGCTTGTAATTATTTATCCAAGCTTATTAATTGTATACAAATTAAAGAAGGTTGTGCAAAAATAAAAATTATTACAATTTCTTTCATCGTCGTCACACTAAGCGTAACTTGCCAATCGCTTCAAGTAAGTTTTTGAGAAATATTTGTAAACACACAGTTCAGGGTCCAAAAAAGAAGCCTAGAATAGTAACAGACGAATTTTTAAAAGCTATAGAATACCAATGCCAAGTGCAAATGTACAAATTTAATTGGGATATTAAATCCCAATTAAATTTGTACATTTTATAATCATACATACATTTGTATAATCCCTTCGGATAATTCTACACAAATTGTCTTAGTCCGAAATTGAGCAAAGCTTGTATATTAAGATAAACAGCTAAATTGTAGTATCGGTTCATTAAATTTCAACATTAATTTGAATTCATTGAAACTTATCTGACTTGATAGTTTGAAAAAATTTTCATTCTCGGAAAATATAATTTTATTAGTGATCTTTGGTTAGGATCTTGTTAATATATCCTTATTTATTAACATTTCCCTTTAATGTAAATCGTAGTTAGCGTGTCCGCGCTGCGCGGCGCGGCAATGCGGGGCGAACACCGATCCTAGCATATTTGCCGTTTTGTCGACATTCCCCAGTTAATTAAAGGCCATTTGTACTCTGTCTTGCGAAATATAATTTATTAAATGAGAAACACTTCAACCTTTGCTAAATATTTGACTCCTGAAAGTATTTTGGAATTCAACTGATATATTTCATTTAAATTTAATATGGACCTGTTTGTAATATTAATTGATTATCTATCTAAAATGTGTTAATGAATGGTTTCTGTTTTTTTAGAATATAAAACATACCCCAGCGCTAAATATTGAGCAAGTAAACCTTGAGTATTAATAAACAAGTAGATAACTTCACTCCACCTCCTTGTCGATTCCAAATAAGCCCGCCTCAATCCCAAGCCCCGCCTACTGCCTGAAAGTAAATAACTTCTTATGTAAACACTTTTATATACTTCTCGGTATACAGACATATTTTCCTCCTCCATTGTACTGTACGCTTTTAAATGAAGACAACATACAAACATATGTATATGCTTGAACAAGGGTGGTTCTTTCGTTCACATCAACTTAATGAACACATGAAAAAATAGATAGGCGCGTAAAAACGTACTCAAGCATAATACACCCCACAGACATATGTTTATGCTTAGCGTCACCGGTTTTATCAAATTATCAAGTAATTAAAATCTATATTCATCTGACTCTCCGTTTTCAGTAGTTCATTAAAAGTGTGAACTAAAACATAAAAGTGTCAAAAGAAATAAAAAATTACTATATAAAGCTCTTTCACATAAATAGAAAACAGATGAAGACAAAGAGGCTATTTCTGAAATACAGTTCCTGGTAACGGAACAATGTTAACAAACAAAATCAACAAAGCGGGTGAAAGTTTGCCAGCTAAGAAGTGGAAGCTGTGTATACAATGTAGAGAGAACTGTCAGCTGTAACAAGCCGACCAACCCAACATTCCCAACTTGCTAAACGGTGCCCGGCGGGCGGGGATAATTGTACCAAAGCGGTCAGTTACTGAGCAGACAGCTGGGTGGTGTTGGCGGCTGCAACGAGCGGGCCGCTAAGCTTCCAACGCGGCGTACTGTCTCCGCACAGATGTCTTTGCCTCGCGTGGTCTCAGAGCAGTCGCGAGCGATGGACTCCACCTCTCTGAATAGAACTCGCCACACTCCAGCTGCGAGGAATCATATCGTTTACACCGACCATATGGGTAGAAAGTAAGTATGTTCTTATATTCCTTATAAAAGATTTAGATTATCAAAATTAAGATACTCTCAAGAAATAAATACACAGTACCATAAATAATAATGTCCACCTAAATAATTAATTTCAATTACAGTAGACACAAATTATATCCAAAGAGCAGAAATGGTGCGTTTAAACCAAACAAATGAGTCCTATTATTTCTCTCAATTTAGTCTAACAAGCAAGTTAGAGTCAAAGATTCGCCGAAGCGGGGAACTCAATGGCCGTGAATTTTGTAATCTTCATTAATTTCGACCGAAAGTTAACTTTCGTGCGTCCTACTTACTCTTGTTACTGTTAAGTTCACAAAATTAGTTAACACATTGAAAGCTCAACTATTACAGTCAAAATTATAAGCGTCATAACGTACATGTTGTACGTATAAACAATACGGACGTTATTAATGCAGGCCCAGCTTACCGCATTTGAAAAATTATTTGCTTGCATTTGATCGGAAATATGGAATTTGAATGTTTCAGCATGTGTTTTTATGGCTAACAGTTGCGATTTGTATTTGTGATCTTTTTATCATGGACCCCCACCACCATGTATACCCACAAACAATGAATAGTATAATAATGTATTACACCTTAAAAATACCAACTTAGTTCTGATGTGATCCGATATCAGTGTCAACGTGATTGATGGCGAGTCCGTTCCTTAGTTCATAATCTTAAATTAATGATAGACATACATCGTGAGGAAGCCTCAATATGTTAATAAACTGTATAAAATACTTTATTCGTTCACCGTAAACACCAAGATGCGCGCACATCCCCATACTACTCGGGAATGCTGCTCATAGAAATCGCAATTTTAAAATAACTTTCTGGTTCAAGTAATACGAAAGAACATTTTCATATAAATTAAGTGTAGGAAACTTTTTAACTACCATTGCAAGAAAACTGAACCGGTAAACTTTTGCAGAAACATTTAAATTCGCCACTTTCATGTAATATACATTTCGGTTATTTTTTCATTGCACAAAAACCTTCCGCAACCTCGCCTCATAACAGCTAAATGAGACCACGTATAATTATATGAAGTTTATTATATGAAGCAAACCCTCGTATTTCTAAAGGGTCTCGTGGGGATAGGCCGATACCTGATGTGTTTTTTAGATGTCATCTTGATAACTTCCCGACGGCATTTTTACACACGGATGCAGGCTTACTAACAATAATTTTCTTCACCGTAAAATCTATAGAGTGTAATTATTGTACTCAAGTTCAGAAAAGCTCATTAGTACAGCCCGTTGGCGTTCAAACTTGCAATCTCAATATTGAAGGTAATAACATATTATCAAAACAAACAGACAATCAAACACAGACAAAGTTAATAAAAAGAGCAAAAAAATAGCCAAAAATAATTGATTAGGATTTTTTTTTTATTTATTAAATCGCATTACAATTTCTTTATTTATCTGTCTGTCTGTCAGAATGGAATACGTTTTTTATTATATAAAATGGGATATAATGTACTTATGAAATTGTATAATTCTTATCAGAGTTAAATTATATTTTTTTTACATTAATTATACGTCCATCTTTTTTGTATACATGGATCATGTTGTTCCCATGAATATAGGACATAAGCGGTCCTTTGGTAATGGTTTCGGTACAACAGGAGTTGCCCTGTTACCCTGAGGCGCAACGTTAGTGACATGACATGTTTATACACCCTTACATCATTCACTCTCTCTCACCCTCGATTCGTGCTCGCCTTGGTATTGGGTCCATCCATCTAACCCAATAAGTCGGATTCATATTCATAACAAATCGGACTAACTTATTATTCATCAAAGAGAATCAAACGAGCGCAAACTCGATGCGGATACGTCGTTTTATTACAGAGATCCTATGGTCACCTTCCAGCTCTATAATCAGACCCTGGAACTCACCTAAAGACAAAGTACTTTTCAAAGCGAATCCAAGCTCGGTGGGGTTGCGTCGTCTATCTTTATCAGCTCCATCATCAGATCAGCTCCATATTATCATAATAATCTATCAACAAATTAAGTTAATTCTTCTGTGCACACCCGCTTCCATGTTTCTCCTGTCAACGGTGGTTAACTGGTAGAAAATGCTTTAGCATTGAGTCCACCATTGTGCATAAATATTAAATAAATAAATAAAATAATGCTTTGTCACACGATATATAAAACCGAGCAAAATTATAGCTCAATCGAAAACCGTGAAGTTTGTCAAATTCAACTTGATTACAGATAGACAATGGGACAGTGACATTAAATAAAAGCTTGCGAAAAGAATATTCTATTGAGCTCTTTATACTTTATTATAAGACCAGTATAAGTGAGTCATTTTATATCTGTACATACAATTTCATCGCCATTGACTTGAAATACGAGTTTCAGATAAAAATAAAACACATAATATGAATATAAGATATATATCTATTCTATTAATTAATCTTCTTATAGTAATATAATAATAATTTCGTGCATAAAATGCTGTATGAAAACTTCTATCATACAATCTCCTTGATAGCTGCAGTTACCGCAGCGATTGCAATGTAGACTCATTATTGCTAATATGTACTTAGTTCATTCATTCGCTCTATAACTGTGTATTATTTATATTGATGAGGGATTCTTGAAAATAATACATACATACATATCATATCACCCCGAGTTCATGGGGTAGGCAGATAGAGCAAAACGTCAGTTCTCTCTAGACTTAAGGACCCATAAATCATTAGTGAATTCTAATTAATAAACTCATATATATAGCTAGAGAGAAATATATAATAGATCCGTGGTGGCCAAGTCGTTCGAGTAGTTGCCTGCAACACAAATATTGCAAGTTCGAATCTCGACTGTATCAATGAGTTTTTATAAACTTAAAATACAGTGACACCACGAGCTTTACAGTGTAGGAAAACATCGAGAGGAAACCTGCATACGTTGTGACAAAATTCAAAGACGTCTTTATTTTTGGGCTTGAGTAACGGCGGTGGACTCGCCATCTGCCACGTTGGCACCTAGAATATATCTGTGATGAGGAAAGTGGTGGTCCGGGTTCTAACTATAAACCTCTGCCTTTCTCTTCGGGTTCCTGAAACGTCTGCTTATTTCAATTTATGTTATTAATCCACTCCATACCATCAGCCACATTTATAATAATGCTACCGCCAGTTTAGTCTAGCGTTTTATAATATATTATAATTATCCTTACTTTACAATCTGGTTGTTAGTTTGTTATCTGTAATATCATACGAGAATAAAATAGTAGTGATAGATAGGGGTGTGTGTGTGTGCGGCAAGCTCGTGGTGACAGTGGCGGAGAGGCGGGTGGGGGCGCGAGAGCTCGCTGAATGTGTGTCGGGGAAGGACAGTCGAGTTACTTGTACACAGTTTCCGTTAGTCACATTTTCGCAACAAGGTATTCACATTTCGAGGACTGGAAAGTTGGCGTTATCGCATTTAAAATAGAACGACAAACACATCTAACTTTGTGATGCAAAATGGACACGACGAGCCGGACGAACTGTTCGGACTGTTTATTTTATTTCGGTCGGGGTTGGAATAGTGGACGCGTTTCAATAAATCTCCTTGAACTGGCTAAACTGTGTTTTGTAGTTCATTGAACTCGTTTATTTCTACAGAAAAAAAAACAAAGAAGACGGTGCTATTTTTTAAAAGGGTAGTATTCACGAACGTTGGATTAACCAAATTAAACGTAGCTCGTAAACATAAATTGGTGACGCAGTTGGTATTTTAATATATTCAGAATCGCGCTCGACACGTCCCGAACTCGGTACGGTACGTAATAGTACATTATAAGTACGAGTAAGTGTACAAATTGATTTATTTAAGTTGGGCGAGGTTTCCCGAGTTGCGCCTGAGTAGTCGAGTCCTTTGCGTTACTCAGATAAAGTGGAAATAAAAAAGAAACTTCACAAACAGAAATCCCCTTGTCGCAAGATTTACGAGCCGACGCACCTCCAGCGCAAATAACTTATGTACATGTAAATTTGTGTTACGTTGAAATAAGTGTCTCCTGTTCTCGCCTACAAACAGACGATCGTATGTTAATTAGGTATGAGCATTGTGACCGGGGAATGTTAGTGTAATCAATTCCTCGAATTAGGTTAATGATCCAAAACTTTGAACTACATTAGCGATCAATTTCTGACTAATACAATTGAAAGAAAGTTTTGGTAAAACCAACAATTTGCTTTATGAAATCTGACTGTATAGTATCCAAGTAAACGTGAGCATTTTCATGATAATTACATACAGTCACGCGATATTTTAGATATTGTGAATCACACCTTCCTATGAAAGATTCAGACTAATGTACGTAATATATATCATGATCTACTACTTCCTTATATAGGCTATTTGAAATAATTTTTTACTCACTAATGCTTAGGAATAAGTGGAACGATAAACAAACTAGAGCCGTAGTAGAAGCGTTTGGTGGCTGCACCGCAAATAATGCTACTCCGACGGGTTTTTTCTACCAAACCTATCTAAGGAGTTTTCCGCAGTAAAGTAATTAATCACGCTAAGGTCTTCAAGAAGAAATTCAAGGACGCATGCATAGATGTATGCGTCTGTGTTGTTGCCACCCAAATATATCCTTGGCGAAAGAGGGTGTTGTCACATCTCTGCCAAATTATAGCGGACCGTTAAATTGTTGACATGTCCACTGGAGGCTATGAAATTTCATTGCACCGACAAACAAAAAATACTTTTTCAAATTTAAATTTGGAATGAAATGCATGCTTCATAAAATTAAATTCCTTCCTTAAATAGTGCATGGGGGTAAATACTGCATCGATGGTAGTCGGCACCAAGTGGATTTTGATGTTGTTCCGACGTGATGTTTATTCATTGAATTAACATCCCGCAAATGCAAGCACAATTTAAGCACTATTTTCCGGCCATTTCTGTTTGTCAATTAAAATATTTGGAATCATGAAATCATTTCAGTAGCGGTTTATTTGATTACGCGGAAAACTTATACAAAAGATTGGAAATTACAGTTGTTTATCATTGCAATAACAAATATCTGTTTTGTTTTGTTAATCGAGTTGCATGATGTAAATAAAATATAGTGAAAATGAATAACTTAAATTATGGTATATATGTATTTGTTTTACCAAAGTTAAAATATATAATAATAAAATAATAATAATATCCTCACGCCTTCTCACAAGGGTCCCGAAGTGGTAGGCAGAGGTGTATAGGTTATAGCCAATAGACCCACATTCCGTCAGAGATATATTTTAGGTGCCAACGTGATAGATGGCGAGTCCATCGCTGTACTCAAGCACAACTATGAATTGCTTCTCAGACGTATGCAGGTTTCTTCTCGATGTTTTCCTTCACCGTAAAGCTCGTGGTGTGACTAATCACTGTACTTAAGTTCAGGAAAACTCATTGGTACAGTCGGGATTCGAACTTGCGATCTTTGTGATGCAGGCAACTACTCGAACCACTTGGCCACCACGGCTAGATTCTTGTTTTCATTTCACTATTATTTTATTATTTAAATATTATCAATACTTAATTATTTATCAATATTATCAAAGCGAGTTTGATGTAATTTTATATGTATTACCGGTAACAACAATCGGCGTTGAGTAAAGAAGATTTATCGTGAGCAATCACAGATCAGATGTTGGTATTCCATCTGAAGCCCGAGGGAGTAGGGCTGAATTATTTACACTCGCGCTATTCACGCCAGGAATGCTTCATGCAAGGCGTATGCGTGTCGGGAAATATAATTTTCATTTTCTTTAACAGTAGTAAATTCGAGCTTGTCCATGGAATGGATGGAATTGAGTTATATATCAGAAATTAGTATACATTAAAAATCTAATAATAAAAGAGTGCTAAAAGATAGAACATACGGTAACTGTAACCGTGCAATTTAAGTTGAAGTTTGACTAAGATATAAAGTATTGTTTTTTTTGCCATTTAATACTTATAGCATACTTAGTGTGTGGCAACAGAGATAAGAACATACTACATTATGAATTCCGAATAAAAAAAATTATGCCATTATGGCACTATGGCAGTATGGCACTGGCAAAACGAATATCGATATATGACGGTACCTGAATTTTAATGAAGAGATAGACACCCAATCACATACTATTCGACTTATCAAGAGTTAACAAGAGCCTCTTGTCAGGCAGTGGTCGGATTGAGTGTCAGTCGAGTTCAAATTGCGTTTGGTTCAGTTTCGAATTCGATAAACAATCAAACTGTTAATTGTAGAAATGAAATATAAAATGTTGATTGTTTGCTTAAAGATAAGGTATTTTCAGATTGGGTTCTTAATATAGCTATACCCAATACAGATCTGAAAACTTCGCTCTCCATCGGGTCTGGTTAATAATTATATCTGCAAATAATGCAATAATAATAAATAAAAACCTACAATGCAAAAGAGAGAGAAGTTCTAAGTTTTCTTGATTTAATGTAAAGTGGCTTATCACACCATGAGTGCATATATAATCGGAAATAAGTGATGGAATCGTCATATATCGTATTTGCACCAATATATAATATGTCTAAAAATATGTCTATATATAAAATAGCCGTGGTGGCCGAGTGGTTCGAGCAGTTGCCTGCGACGCAAAGGTCGCAAGTTCGAATCCCGCCTGTACCAATGAGTTTTTCTGAACTTAAGTACAGTGATTAGTCACACCACGAGCTTTACGGTGAAGGAAAACATCGAGAGGAAACCTGCATACGTCTGAGAAGAAATTCAAAGGCGCATGTATAGTCGTGCTCGAGTAACGGCGATGGACTCGCCATCTGTCACGTTGGCACCTAATATACCTCTGGCGGAAAGTGGGTGTGTAGGTATTACCTATACACCTCTGTCTACCCCTTCGGGGACCCTTGTGGGAAGGCGTGAGGATATATTATTATAATATATAATATGTCTCCAGCGAAAAAATGGTGTAAAAAAATAAGTGGTGGTAAAAAAGAAAATTGGTGGCCAATAAGCATGCTCTCTGCCTAATAGTAAGCGGTTACCTCCGCCTGTGGGTGCTTGCAACACCGGGCATGTATAAATGTGACAGTATACTTTCGTTGTTCCTTTGTCATCAGCTAGTCAGTGTTTCCTAAGAAGTTTCATAAGAAGGAAAAAAAGATCTCAATAAACAGTTGATTCAGTGAAGAGAGTTTAGTATTTACTATCGATCGATATGCTTGGGAAATAGCCCCTAATCCTTATTTAAACTGATGTTCATACAGATATATAAATGGTGAGGCAAAGTGTAAGATCGTAAAGGGAAGCGTAAACACATATAAAATCATCTTCTCATCCGAATGAGGCGTTAAGCCCGAAGTGAGCAAAAGTGAGTAAGTTGTCGTTACATTGGAGCAGAGCCGGGCAAGTTTGCGAACTAACTGGAGTGCTTTGAGTAAAGCGTCTGTGGCTCTCTTCTCCACGAATTACTTCCAAACGATTTCACCATTTAGAAATGATGAGTTAAAACTTGCGCATCCCAGTCTTAAACTCTTTTATACTTAGGACGGACAAGTTACACAATTGTGCAGGTAAAACTTTGACTGAAAATGTAACAGATTTTAAGTAAGACCATTGTCTTGTTTTTGTGGTCAGAGCTTCTATGAGCTTGATATTGCGGCTTCGATATCTGACAGGGTCTGACATAAAACACACATACATATTTAATACGAATATCTGTATTTTTACCTATTATTATGAATTATCTATACGTATGTATACATCAGACATTTCAGGGTCATTGACACTGTTGTTTGAGAAAAATATTATTAAATAATACATACTAGTAAAAGTTGGCACGTTTTCAGCTTAAAGAACTGACAAAACAGTGTGTCTGAAGTATGCCCAAAATGTGGACGCTTTCATGTGTTTAAAAATTTGAATTCACTAGATGAACATGCAATAACGGGATTTTAACTGATATATATATATATATTTGTACGAAATACGAAATAAAATTCGACCAATCAATTTGAATGTAACGCAATTCCGCAATTTAAATGTATTATTCGCTAATTAATGGAATACGGACAGACGTTATGACTCATCTCATTTATTCTGCAATGCTATTATGTGGCAGATACTGGTTGTTCATTGTCACATCAGTGGTGTATATGAAAATTTGTTTTAAAATAATTGAGCTTTTGTAGGAAAGGGTATAAATGAATTTTCGGGGCAGCGAAAATCTACCTATTTTGCTTAACAAATTTTAGGTGCTCCCATGACAAGACTATTACCGTCTCTCAAGCACGACTTTAAACAAGCCTTTGAGATTTTACTCCTGTGCATTCAAGTTCTACAGTGTATTGCTTCACACTTCACCATTTAGTACGTAGTATGAGAAATTACGGCTAATAAATTCAAAAGTTCTAAAACGTCATGGGTACAGATAGGGTTATGAAATTGAAATCTTACGTATACAGAAAACATATGGCTACCACAGTTAGGAAATATAATAGAAAAAATCGTCGTGGTATAAAATTAATTGAAACGAGTATATATAATCTATCCAAATTGAAAGATCGCGGGTGCGCGAGACAAGCGCGTCCCCTCGGAGACGTAAGCGTTGTTTTATGGCAGTCGTGCAAACTTCGGCAACCGGTTTATGATCCTAATTTATAAGTGAGCGTCGAGAGTATTTACGACTCTTTCTCGAGCCCTCCCACGAGTGCGTTCAGATTCAACGGCGAGACACTTCGACAGCTGCACCCGATGGATCTGCTGGACGAGGCACGGCCGATTGAATATAAAAAGCATAAGGCTTAGGCTATACTGCCAGAGGTATGGCTATTTACATAGTTGTAATTTGTTTTTAATAAGCTATAAAACTTTGACGGATGGTACTAAACGAAAAGCGATATATTAACAGAATTGCGTTTCTACCGTTTCTACCGTTTTCTTGCGTTAATAGCCTTGGTGGTATAAGGGTTTGAGAAATAGCCTACAATATAATGCCTGAAATACTCTATTTTCAATAATCTAGATCTATATATATATATTTGTTCATGCACGATCAGGCAAAAATTGCAAATGATTAGAAATGGCTTTTAGAAAGTTTTTTTTTGTATTATTAATATGAAGTATTAATAAGAAGTTAAAATTCTAATGTGCAGACACGAAGTGTACAGATTCATTATAAGTTTTCATGTGTTCATGTGCAATTCCTCAGTACAATATTCAAGTGAGTGATATGCAATCTCTGAGAGCTTTGCGTGTATGAAATTTACCAGCATAAATTAATTTTCAATTTCCCTTTGACGTTTCGCTGAGCCGGCTCGACATGTCGCCTAGGCGAGGTATTAACCCGAACATGACGCCCCGCGCCTATTCGTTGCACCCATGCTGCTCTATCCATTCAACTAGCATGTGTATGTCGTCTTCTACAATAATTACTACGAAACATCAAACAATGTAATAAAAAATTAACGCAAAATAGTTACGCAAATAATTGAGGAAAGGAAAAAAAATATGATATTATTGTATAAAATTTGTAGCTTTTGAGTTTCAGACAGTATAAACAGAATACCAAGATGACAACATTTTCGTTTTCTATAACAAATATTGATAAAACAAATATAACCTTAACTTGTTAAATAAAAAGCAATTCTAGCTACGGAAATATATTTGTTTATTTTTTTCATACACATTTTTTTATAGCAGTACAAGAATTTCTATGGTCTAATTGTTCCTTTTTTCACCACTTGACACAGAGGATTTTTTTATCAGTGGCAACCTTTTTTTTAAAATATAATCCTAAAAAGTGTTGTGCTAAACCACCAGTGTCTAAGTAAATTACCTTGATTTCATGTGAGTTTCTTTCATTTCACGAAAATTAACTACTTAATTTTCGATCTATAAATAATTACAATTTTTTTAATAATAGAAGCATTTAATTTTGTAGAGTTATCTATTATATCCTATAGCCACCTTCTTGGATAAACATGCTGTGTATTTATAAATCAATTCTAACTTTTCTCTAAACTCCTCGAAGACATAAAAAGAGGTTTGTTTGACTTTCAACAAAATCTCCCGGCATACATTTACCGAGCTTTTACGCTATATAAATTGGAATGTGTGTTAAATTCGAGTGCGGTCTTGGTACATAATGCAACATGCAAAATCCATTGAGTAACATCGAGTGAATAGATGTTCCTTCGAACCCGCCGGCCTAGCCATTGTCGGACGTGAAATGAACGTCGCTTCACTGTAATATTTAGACTAAATGCTTAAATTGGGTATCTTTTGTATTATACTATCAGATATACATGATATAGCTTTTGCTATCTGGTAGTATAATAACAGTTTTACCTTTTCTCCACGCCTTCCCACCAGGGTCCTCGCAGTAGGCAAATTGCATTTTGTCTCAAATATAGGCTTTTACTCACGTGATTTCCTCAAATCTATGTACTTAGTTTAAGAAAAAATCAATGGTATAAACCGCGAGGCATTAAACATGCATTCTTGTCTAAAAGGTTATTCGTTGACTTATCTGCTGTCACAGTTCAACATCTCTAATAATGAAAGTAAAAAGTGGCATTCATTCAGTTTGCTGTTTGGAAAGCGATCAGATATCACAACGTCGAAAGCATTTGTTTGTGCGTTCAATCAGTCAGCATCTTAAAAATGAACTAAAACATGTTCTATGAAATAAACATAAGATTCATTTTGCTAACAACCTCAGACTGTCGGGCTTTCCAGTAATATTTTCCTCCGTGCATATATATCTCAGCAGTTAGTGGGACGAGCGAGTGCATAGACTTGCCAAGTTGCTCCTTGTATATACAAACACTAACAACGATAATATGCTCGTCATCATACTTAAAAGCATTTCTAAGTGCAATTTCAAACGTACGTGATAAGTACTAACGCCAGAACATTAGCTTTGTTCCTATATATTTTACTGATGTATTTGGTGGTTTCCGACCTATATACATCGGTTAAAAATCTCAGTAAGATATTTCAGTAGATCTTTTGATAGGTCAGTTCGGCAGCAATTGGTTCAAATATCCGTCCCAGTACGATGGCTCGCCGACACGAAGGAGGAAGGAGATTTCAATGCACTTGATTTATAGGCCACATAATGGAGCGTTGCGTTGCATTTTGCTGCATGCAACCGACCTCCAAGCTAAATATTTCTTCCATGATATGTACACAATCGCCATCCAGAGCGTAATTTGGCAATTTAAATTCTATTTGTACGTATAGCGGGAAACACACACTACAATACAAATAATATTATTTAATGATTCCAGTCATACAAAAAACAGCTATGCTTAATAAAATGCGATTGACCATATTTATAGCTTGGCAAATCAGCAACAAATAACGTATTTAACATCAAGTTTTTAATACTGACTGAGCTAATAAAGAGCATATTGGCCGCTAATTAGTAAAACTTATGTGTAGCCTGTCATAGTACATCGAGTGGAGAAGTCTTATCATTCATTCTCTAATACAAGATTTATTTATTAAAACAACTTCTAAGACTCCTCCGCGTCGTCGCACTGAGCTCGTGGAGAAACATAATGTTGTTATCATGATGTACGGGATGATGCTGTGTCGTGTTTGTCTTTCAATACTCTACACATGATTTCTTGTGTTGGTAGAAGTGAGAGTCATTACATACGCACTAACGCATGTGCAACTGATTCCAATCAAATTTCAAGTCCAATGGCTCTAACAGTTTCTGATAATAATAATAAATACCTGGGACTGTGTGGAATACACACAAATTTACCCACTCCCAAACTAAGCAAAGCTAGTATGACACACAAGTAACTAACTGGTAATTAGGCAACTATATAATTAGTTATATAGATAGATATATATATTAATACATAAGTCATCCAAGAATAAGGGACAAATACTTGTGTTCATCGCACAAATATCTTTCCTCAGCAGGATTCGAACCCGCGACCTCGAGTTTCGCAATCAGGAGCTCTAACCACCAGACCGTGGTCGTCTAAGACTAAGATAAGACTTGGTCACACACTACTTGTGACGCAAACTGGGTCCATAGAGGTTCGTTTCTTGTTCTTTGTATTTCCTATTTCAATTCGAGTGCAGCACAGAGGCAAACTTGTAAATACAAAATGTTTGTCGCTGCGCACCGACTTAGCGATACGTCATTGGCAAATTGAAAAGCTAATTTATAGCTCTCCATCGTCTGAGCTCACAAAGCTTGCTTCGAGTTGACACTCAAAGTACTTAAGAGTTTTCGAGCTTTTCAAAATAATTGCACTCAATTAATATTAACAATTTTATTATATACTTCTGGGAGTTTATCACAAAGTGGCTTCTATTGCAACCATTAATCAAAAATGTTGAAGAAATAATTGTATGAAACTATTTATTACTATTAACCAGACCCTATGGCTTTTGCCCATATTATGCAATACAAATACAAAAGCAGCTTATGGTAAGGCCTTTGTGTACGATGTTCATACCTGAAGCTGATTTAGATGAGATTTTTTTTACTCCATCTCCATCTTAGTGTGTACATTATGTAGATACCGATCACGAAGCTATTTCTCATATCTAGTTATTAGTAGGACACGAAATGGAGCAGATCTTAATCGCTATGATTGTTTGCCACCTCTGAATTTTAAACGTATTGTTAGTTTTGAAATATGTAACAACATTGTACAAGCTTAAATCTCAATCAAGCCACTGGGCATGAATTTGCAGTAAAATATGTATAAAATCTAGGATCAACTTAATATGTTTTTCCCGGTCGTGTATTACAGGGTCGAGTTTATGAATACGCTAGTGTTATTTTGAAGTCACATAAATGTTTCATGCGCTGAATGATTAAGCCGAATGTGCACGAATCACGAATGATCTGTCAGTGTACTGTGTACGGTATTCGTAGCGTATAGTGCTACGTTATTCAACTTAATAGCCATTAGTTTGGTTCGTTAGCGGAATATTGCTAACGAATGTGCGGCGGCCGCGCATTCCACCAGCCTGCGCGTGCTGAAATGCTCAATTAGCACACATTGCAAAATTATCCCACCCATATAAAATTCTACTTATTTCACACCAACAAATAAGACATGAAGGGTTTTTAACAAAGCCACAACCCCAATATACTGATCTTACACCGTCTGGCACATATACCAATATACGATTTGCATACATTCTTAGGTTTTTTAATGCGACGGTATAAATAATATCAAAAGAGGTTCTTAAAAGTAATTTTACCTTTTCTCAAAGGAGGAAAAGCTTGTCTTATTATAGAGAATCTGCGAACAGAGGAAGCTCAGAAGTCGAGCTGCCCTAATGGGAATGATTAATATGGCTCATTTGCGGTGCGCGCCGGCTACGGGAGGACGCTACAGGCTACGAGGTTACGAGCTACGCCACTACGAAACGATGCTACGTGCTCGTCTCCGCGTACATCGTTTACGCTTCCGCACTGAGAATTTATTAGATTCCACCCCATTTCTATCTTTTATCTCTATTATGTATTTAACGCAATAATATCACGCTCCAAACGCGTCGTAACGTTAACTAATCGTTACCGGAACTCGGTGCGTTAATCAACATTTTCTTATTGCTCATAAAGCTTTCAAAATTCAAATCAAAGAAGTGTAATAAAATGTTGATATCAGAAATAATCTAATCATACTTTTACTTCGACGCTGTTATTAGTCAGAATAATGTTTCGTTTTGTCTGTTATTTCTGTCGTGGCAAGGAGTGTCTAGAGGTGGGTAGGTATTATTCGTGTAATTGGTTTCTAATGCCACGTAAACCCCCCAAACGTGTTGGGAGACTGGACCGGGAGATAAAGTGCACGAACGCTCTCTCACAGATTTCACAAGTATTTTTTATTTTTCCAGGAAGCTTGTTTATATTGCTATTTATACATTTAAATAGCTTCACCGTGGAAATACTTGGTTCTTAAATTAACTGTAACTATTAGTTTTACTTCGGTTTAAAAGAACACTGTTATATATTTTTCAGCCATCATCCACGTTAAAATTTGATTTGCTCGGTTTTTTTTTTCAGGAATATACGTGTCCTATGTATTAATCCAGCTTATCCCTGTATCAAATTTAATCTAATCGTTCAATAGCTTCTGCGTGATAGAGGCCACTCAGGACACTCTTTAGACTTGTATACCGAACTTATAACATTCCCATGGTTTATTTTTCCTATCAATTCTATTATATACTTAGGAAAGTACGCTACGGGCTAATTTAGATCTCAGTTTTCCGACAAAACAGCGTGCCTTACGGTCTTCTCTAGAACAACACGATTATTCAGCTGCGAATAATTTGTTTACTTCATAAACACAGGCTAGAGCAGTCGAGTTGAGCGCGTATACTCGAGTCTTCCCCTTTTATTGTATCAGGATTATCCCAAATCCTGCGTGAGGCACTCGCTTCGAATACTCCATGTAATGTTTGCACTCGAACAAGGGAAATGTCGCTCAAAAAGTGCCGCCACAATTTGCCACCAGAAAACTTTGTACGTGAGTAAATACCTAGCTTTATCTATTCAAAACTTAGTAGTTTATATGTGAATATATTTACACATGAGTAAATTGTAGACGTACAGAGATGGATTGGGATACGGACATTTTCCGTATTTAAAGATCATTAAAATAATATAATATGAACTATAAAGTTGGTTACTTCAGAGAAATTTGTTTACAATATTACAAAACTTTTACAGTTTACAAAATTGGTAGAATAACCAATTAATTCAATATTACAGACTGATTGTATCGTCATGTCTTCCCTCAAGAGTAGTAGTAGTAGGAGTAGAGGTGTAACAGCACCCGTTTTCTCCGAAGATATTATTTAGATGTGAATGTGGCGGCCGAGTCCGGCGCCGTTTTCCAACTACGACTAAATTATAATATACGCATTAAATTTCAGAAAAAAAACATGAGGATACCCTCACGCCTTCCCACAAGGGGGAAGGGGAAGGGGTAGGCAGAGGTGTATACCCACACAATCACATTCCGACAGAGATATATTTTGGGTGCTAACGTGACAGGTGGTGTCCGCCGTGAATACTAAATCTAGACCATTACGGCTTTTGATTAAGTATGTATGTATATACACAGTAATATATCTAGTACATACGCTGGTTATCCCTTGAGCCTGTTGTCCAATCCAGTCATGATGTCACATGCATCTGAGACACATATATCCAAGTACATTGCCTTATAAATATCTAAATTAGTAACCGGTGACAAATTGGTAGATTATTGTTACAGCATCTTTTTCATACCCAGTCGTGGTATCCGAGAAATTTTGGCGATCCGCAAAATAGATGGCAAGTTTAAGCCTGCGAGTGCTGTCAGTACCAACGAGCTAAAAATAAATTTAAATACAGAAAGAAATTAATCGTGAGGAAACTTGCACACGGTTTAAGAGAAATGGAAAGTCATCTATCTATCGCGTCGGCATCTGAATATATCCTGTGAAAAATTTTTGTTGCTTGAACATTTTTTTTAACATCTCCGGCAAAAGAGAGAGACAGAGAACGTCACTATACCTCAGCCTATTCCTTCAATTCCATTTGAGTGACATAATCTAATAGTTAATTTAAATAAACGAATAGAACATCCTTAAAAGTTTAACAACCGTTACAGAAATGCAACAAAGAGTCGTAGTCTCTTCCTTGTCCTTTACAAATGTAGCCAGATCGTAATATACAAAATGTTCCAACAGCTGAGCTTGCCTCAAATGATATAGAGAAAGGTATGTTGGGTCAATAAGGCCACGTGAATGCACGCCCGAGCATATCCCTAACATCGTGTGGTAAGGATGCTTGCTAGGATTTTTCAGTGTGCAATGCCTTGTCGTTCTCGAATCCTTGTAGATTTATGACCCTCGTCCGCTAACGCTGGCCAGTTTTCCGAATATATGATGGGGAGCCTTTGTACACGTCTCATAGAAAATATGGTCGCTAGCGGAAAGGTACGTATCGAGTAGAAAAATATATAAGATCTCTAGTAAATATGCCGCATAACAGATTAGCAAAAAATATGCGATCCGATTGTAAATTAATTTATTAAATAAGTATAACTAGTTATGAGACACTTTGCTAGTGGCCCTCAATCGTTTGAATGATGAGCGTAATTGTGAGTGAAAAATATAACTATATACTAGCTGTTTCCTGCTTTTTACCCGAGTATGTTTTCAGTTTTTTGATTTGATTTCAGGTAATACCCGTTGCCCCGGCGAACTTACGGCACGTTAGAGTGTATTAATGTAGTGATCGCTTTTTAACCTTAATCATTCCTATTATTTAATAGTTATTCTGCTATTCTCGGATTCATCTTGGATAAGAATTTGTCCACCGTTCTTGGGTTATAAATGGTGTAAATAACCCAAATTTGTTTTATTGCTTTTGCAAACAAGCAAGTTATAAACATTGCTTTTTATTCTCCATGTCCACTATTATCATGCTTGTAGGTATAAAAATAAATATTGTCCATTGAGATAGTACATGAAAAAGGAACGTGGAATGTTTGCACATAAAATTTGAAGCCATGAAAACTTGCTTTAACGTAACAATAAAGTGAATTGGTGAATATAAAATGCATTTATTCGCAGTAAAAACAGGTTTAAATGGCAACAATATGTACAGGACGCTACTGCACTGGACGCTACCTGCAGTAAATTGAAAAACCAGATTTGTAGTTTTATCTACTTGTACCGATTTAATTATTATGTATAAATAAAAAAATATACGAAGAATAATATACCTTAACTAAGTATATATGAATATAATGGTTTTCACTGATCCGTACATCCGTATATTATATATATCAAAAATATATATTTCCGATGAAAACTCGAAGAAAAATGCAACGCAATTGTATTTTTTTTATGTGTTGGTTAAAACGTACTAATGGTGCTAGAGCTAGCAGCGAATAAGTTTAATTTATACAACAAAAATGTGTTTGTTACAGCACAGCCACAGTGTAGCCATGCTACAATAAGGTCAACCTTGCCGCATCAAATGTTTGCAATTATTTGTATTTGTATTTGAATGTCAAATACATTGTTATACATTATTGTGTGCACTTAATTACACCGTTATAGTTTTCCTCCCAGGTCAAGATTTCTAACCAACCGATGAGTCAAAGACTCTTTCTTGCTTAGTGTACTACAGTGATCTATTATTAGTTTTACGTTCTTGTACAGCCGTATGTATTCGTTTCTGAAGGAAAGCGATTGTCACTCCACCCGTCACCTAGACACCTATAGTTACTTGCAAAAAAATTGCGTACACCTACTTTTGCGTGAACAGAATAAAACTCTAATTATAGTAACAAATAGTGCTACGAATAATGTAAGACATATAACAGGCTTGGAAAAGACATCTGCGATAAAAATGTTATGACAAAATAGTTAAACGTTTATTGTGAGTTGTTTGAAAGGTGAATAACGAAGCCGTTTGTTGCAGGATCCCGTACGCCGACAAGATCACCCCGGAGCCAATCCTGCACAACAATGCGAGCCGGGACACAAAGACCGAGTCGATCAGGAACAGTTATAATAGTCAATTCAAAGTTGGTATCTACGGCTGGAGGAAAAAATGCCTTTACATTCTGGTCATGACGCTCATGTTTATGATGATCGTTAACCTTGCACTGACGCTGTGGGTGCTCAAGGTGCTGGATTTCAATTCTGTAAGTTTGCATATTTGTATGTACTTACAAAAATATTTTTTTATATATATCCTCACGCCTTCCCACAAGGGTCCCCGAACGGGTAGGCAGAGGTGTATAGGTAATACCCACACACCCACTTTCCGCCAGAGGTATATTAGGTGCCAACGCGACAGATGGCGAGTCCATCGCCTTTACTCCAGCACGACTATACATACGCCTTTGAATTTCTTCTCACACTAATGCAGGTTTCCTCTCGATGTTTTCCTTCACTACGTAAAGCTCGTGGTGTGACTAATCACTGTACTTAAGTTCAGAAAAGCTCATTGGTACTGTCGGCATTCGAACTTGCGATCTTTGTGTCGCAGGCAACTGCTCGAACCACTCGGCCACCACGGCTATTTTTTTTTAAACAAAAATTCCCAAAATATATTGTGTCACTGGTTGATTAATGATTTTATTTTTCTTTCTTCTTTCTCTTTTATATATATTTTTGCATCCATGTCATTGAGCTGCAACGACAAGTGGCTTCGAGAATGGTTTGGTCAAGATTTTTTTTTCACCCAAGCGAAGCTAGGTGTGATAGCTAGTGTAGTGTGTTTGTCACCCAATTCCTCCTAAATGTATAGACCGATTTGAATGTAATTTTGAGTGTATATGAGTGCATCCCTGGGTGGTTTGAAAATACAATTGGACCCAGTAGATGGCGCTAATATCGTGTTTATGTAGCTTTAGTTTTTCACCCAAGCAAAGTTGGGCAGGACAGCTAGTAATATTATTTATTTGTAATGGGAGGGCTACAGTTTTCTGAGGATATAGTTCAAAATATTTAATAGATGCGATAATCACATTTATGTATGATTTTTACTGATAAATATAAATTATACATTATACATTAAAATATACATGATAACTAATAAATTAGATAATTCTTTCGCTGAAAGTTTTGTGTTTTTATGTATATTTTTGTGCACAGGAGGGTATGGGCCAACTGCGAATCGTGCCAGGAGGCTTGCAGCTCCTGGGGCAAGCGCTCGTGCTAGACTCGCTGTTTGCGTCAAGTATTAAGTCACGTCGAGCGCAACCTATCTCAGTTGAATCTTCTAGGAATTTCACAGTTTCCACACGGGACTCGCAAGGGTTATTACAGAGTCGACTGTTTCTCGGTGAGTGTCGCTTAGAATGTATCACGCTATTATTGTTTTGTACAACAACATAAATATTACATTTTTCTATTAAAAATTCAAATTATCAAACAAAGCATTTTTGTTCACAACATGATCTCAATCTCTAGAAAATACTAGAGAAAAGACACCATATCTTATTATGCTATCTGTTATACTATCTCTAGAATTTTCAAAAATATTTTTTTATACTGAATTTAAGATTTTGTCTACTACCTACAATTCCCTTTCCCTTTCCCTTTCGTCGGCAGCGGTATACGCTACAACTCGAACTAGTTAAAGTGAACTCATTTGCTAACAACATAATGTAGTTTTTTATATTAAAGGTTATTCAAACCTATGTCAATGGAACTAGCAGGAAATATAAAAAACTATAAACCATTGTGTTATAAATGATAAGTTTTCTTACACTTTGCGGTTTGTTCAGGGCACGACCGCTTGGAAGTGAATGTTATGCGCCTCGAAGTGCGTGACTCGCGGGGGGTGCTGCTGCTAGGCGCCGGGCAGGACGCGGTCACCCTCGGGGCTGATACCCTTACTGTCACCAGCCCCGCGGGGGTCACGCTGCACACCTCAATACAGGCACCGCTAGTGAAAGCACCGCCTTCTAAGCAGTTAATGTACGTAAGCAAGTGTTTATGATTGTAGTATTTCGATAATTTTAATAATAATTGTATTGGTAATTGAAGTCTTAACAATAGTACATGTCCACAAAGCCGATTGGTGAGTTGACTGGAAATAATATATGTATACTACAAAAAAAATCCCTTATATACCCGTTGTAATAGTAGCAGGGCATTGCGTGTTCGTGTAATCAAGAACCAAATAAATGCTACTCTTTGACCTGATCTAATCTAGGGACTCTTGTGGGAAGGGTAATGGTATGTATAGTATGTATATGCGACCAATTCATGAGCGTTGCTAGACTTTGTAGATTTATATACATTGTAGTAACAGAACCATTTTGATGCGTGTTGTCTTTTTTCAACGGTATATATCATAACGACAGTCTGGAGTCACCGACACGTTCGCTGGAGATGCACGCGGCGCAAAGCATCGCGCTTGAGTCGCGCGCGGGAGACATCAGCGCCAGCTGTCTCACCACCTTCCGACTCAGATCAATCGCCGGCTCGGTAAGCGCACGTGTAAACCCTTGTACTAAGTACATATATCCAATTATATAGCACACATTTCATCATTCATATACTGGCAGTACTCCGCGGTTTCACTTGCGTAAAGTTTGATTTCATAGTTAGATTTTGTCAAATTAGCTCATATAAACTCTGCGCCAAATTTCATACGATTTTCTTTTATAGTTTTTGCTTGAAAGCAATATAAACATACTCACAAACTTGCGCATTTATATTTTTATTAGCATAACACGTATTTTAAGATAAAGGCAAGTTGCGTTAGCAAATTAAGGAAATAATCAAGCATAAGACCGTTAAGAGTTCTTAAAACAAATAGCGAAAATGGATTATTGTGGACGAAGCGAAAGAGATGCCAACGTCTTAGGGAGTTCAGTTGTGTTGTTAGGTTTAAATTGCGTTAATCCGCATTAAATTAGATTGTCCGCTCTATTGGGTCGTAGCACGGGTGATGTTATACAACATATCCTTCATTAATAAGCGGGCTGTAAGTTATTTTAGATCAGTGCAATGAAACAACCTCTTGTTCTGTATACGATTTGAATATATATACATCTATATTATTTTATTATATTATAATATTACTAGCAGCCCCACCCACCTTCGCTTGGGTGAAAATGTTAAATTGCCTGTACGCTGTCCCACCCAGCTTCGCCCGGGTGAAAAAGTAAAACTTCCTGAAACACGTTCGCAGCGCCACCTATCGGGCCCAATTGAGATGTAAGCTATCCTATCTTCCAAGTTGGATCAAACTGCACACGATGTGCAAATTTGATTGAAATCAGTTATGTCGTTTAGGAGTCCATCGCGGACAAATAACGTGACACGTTATTTATATATATTAAGAAGATATGGTCTTATTTCAGATACGTTTAGATGCGCCAAGTATATACATGCCAAAGTTGAAATCTGCCTTGCCACTGCCACCATCGTCGGCGCACACGCACGACCCTCACCATCAGAACATCTATCAACTATGTGCGTGTGCCAACGGGAAGCTCTTCCTCGCCCCGCCTCACGGAGCCTGCGCAGCGAGGGAAGAGAGCCTCATCTGTCGATGATGAATTTATATTAAACACGCGATGTTCTTGCAGCTTAGCTTCGTTTGACATCGACATTTGGTTATCGTTTATAATGCAGAGCAAAATGTGTCATGATAGTAGCGGAGCCATATTGTGTGTTCAGCAATAAGTGTTCTTTAGCTATTGTTGATTAGTTAAATGTAATAAGCAGTCAAATGAAAACGATCGTAATATAGGTAATTACGTTCGCAATATATATATAGTTCATACTATCTATGTTTGACAACGACAAAGGGTCATAGCTATACTTACCAGATTAGAATAATGTGTTATGGTGAATTTTATGTATATATTCCTTTAGAAATAACTAACTAAATATCTAACGCTTATTTGGCTTAACAATTCATCGATAAATCATGAATATTATATTACATCATTATTACAAGCAAACCTACAACGACTTCGGAAAATGTATCAAAAAGTGTTTAATAACATGAATAAATTACTAGTGCCTTTGGAGATGCAATTAGAATAGTTTGGCTGAAAACTTTGTTTTTTTGTTTGAACTTGTAATGTTTCGCTTACTTTCAAAACGGATCACAAAACAGACTTTCATTATAGAGCACGAATAAGTATTTTCATAGAAATTTAATTAATAATACCAAAAAATATGGATATTATGCCGGTATGCCGCTGTAATGTGCCAAAAAGACATCAGCATTTCCACACTTGACAGCAATGATCAGCACTAAGCAAAATCCAGTCAAAGTAAGTATGTTCCACACGCTCCTTACGGCAACGATCTTCACTTGTTTGAACAGAGGAATATAATGTTTTTTTTGTTTTCTGTTGCTCCAATATATACCCACCCCCTACATTTTCACTGATTCAATATCTACAATGTATAAACATCGACCTGTTTAATTTTTTTCATATGTAAAGATTAAAGGCAATGCTAAATTCTTCATGAAATGTATCATAATGCTATTAATAATATTCACATGTTGCGGTTAAGTTCGATTGTATTAATTTAATGTTTATAAAGAACGATAAGTTGCGTGTAATTTAAAGAAGTACTTTTTTGGGCTACAAAGGGTAATCTACATGTCGTTAGGGATCAGTGTATATTTTAACAGAGTATATTGGCATATTAATGTATACATATATATTAAATATAGATGTCCTAGAGTGTGTATAGAATCATTTAATGTGATTACATAATAGCTGTACCCTTGTTATAACTAGGTATCGAAATGTATATCAGTTATCTTAAATATTTGTTGATATTGTTGTAAATATACTATAGAAAATTGGCAACATAAAATATTATGCATATGATGTCATACTTATTTAATATTATTCTTAAATGAGTCTGTCTAAGTCCTAATCGTTTTATTTTTCATGACACCGTTTCAACTTCCAAATGGAAATTGAGTTTAAAAGGTGAAGAAAGTAGAGGAATACGATATTTTTGTAACTATCAACCATTTCGCACAATGATTATATATAAATTATTCAAGAAGTTCTTAATTGAATTATACTTGCAAACTGACACTACTAATTTTATCACAAAACGAACTCGGAATAACTTGAAAACTCATCATTTCATTAACTTTAAAGGTAATTTCTGCGGACGAAATCTACGATTCTTCCCATTGATACTTTTGACCACTTTTGATATTGTTGAACATCTTTTTAGGGATGTTTATAATGAAGATTTGAGGATAATTATTGACAAAAACTAAAAAAGCAAGCAATCAGGTTTATCGTGACACCTCCCTACATGGGGTCAGGGGGGTTGGCAGAGATGAATCAGCGCTTTCTTCGCCGCGGATATATTAAGGTAAAAGCAGTAACATACTCAAATAAAAACATTGCTGTGTTAACAAGCTTTTCCATTCTTGTTTATTGCGCTTACAACGACAAAGTAACCGATACACATAGCCCTATGTACCTCAGCAAACAGTGACTGTTCAAGTTTAATTAAAGATTCATGATAAATTGTCGCAGAAGCTGCATTCTGCGCGGCGTCTCGCACGTGAATAACGCTCGTTCTGCGGCACTTAAATAACTTAAACCAGTAACCTAACAATAAATTCATAGCTCCGGGCACCTTTTGTTCACGCCCACGTTGCTTTCACCGCGCTAATTGGCAGGAAGGGACATAAAATTATCTCTAAATGAGCAAGGGTTAGTTGCACAATGTCCGATTACATGAACACCCACATTGGACACGTGGTGGCCGAGTGGTAAGAGTAGTCGCATGCAACGCAAAGATTGCAAGTTCAAACGCTGTCTGTGCTAATAACTTTTTAACAAAAGTGCAGTTATTGATGAGACCACACACGTGCGACGGAAAAAATCGTAAGGAAATCTGCAAATGTTTTAGGAGAACTTCAAGACTCGCTATTCGTCGCGTTGGCCCCTGAATATATCTCCATCGAAAAAAGGAAATTGTTCCACCATTGCCTACCCCTTCGAAGACTCTTCTGGGAAGGAATATAGATATACATTTAAATAAGCGAATTCTAGCAATTTTGTGGAATGATAAACAGTTATCGAAGCTAAGTGAACGCTTGCAATCATCACTTTCGCCTTATATTTATATAAAAAATCCGAAGTTGTTTAATGGCTTCCGAGGAAGACAGATTCCTGATCGTCAACACTATAACCCCAGTAAATGGAAAACCTGGTCAAATTAAAAGATTTGCTACGGCTCGGCTGATGGTAAGCGGTTACGATAGCCCATGGATGCTAACAACATCAGAGGATCCACATTGCCCACCTTTTTATATAAAGAGGATGCGTGGAATTCCCTACTGAAATACATACATACATCACATCACACCGATTTCCTCAGGGATAGGCAGGGAGAGTAGAGCGCCAATTCTCTCTCGACTAACCGACCTCGCTTCGTCCAAATACATCAGTCTCTTCATACATGCTCGCCGGTTTCGAATACTCCAGACGTTCTCATCCCTACTAAGACTGAATCCAATTTCTGAGATCTGGTAACCATAGATATCGTTAGAGCAGAACACCACCCAGAGAGCAGAGCTATTTGGCTCAGCATTGGTCTGATAACTCTCTCAGTACATCCCGCTGTCACTCCTCTTTACAAACTAGTTAAGAACCAGTAAACGCATGAAAATTATTAGTCTTCTACATGAATTCTAACACAGATGGGAAACTCAAAAAACACAATATTTGTGTATTTTAATTTTATATCGGTATTATTTTGCAAATTGTATAATAAATTCATTCAAAAGATGAGGCAGTCGGTAGAAATTATGAGCTCATTGAATTTTCATAAAGCTCGTTGCAATGAATTGCATATTTAGAAATAACATTATTCTCTTAGCTACATCTCCACCTAATTGAATTCGGGACTCCTTTGTTGCGGTATAGCGGTGCGATAGCTCTTAAAGCCATTTCAAAGACACCTCACTCGTCCTGAAGCCGGCTCCGTGAGCGAGAGGAAATAAAGTTATGATTTATGTAGTGAAATATGTTGCAGGCGGGGGCCGGCTCCAAGCGCCGCCGCCCGGCGCCTCCTGTCGTTGACAATATAAATTCCCACCAAAACGACAACACAATTGTTTAAAGACATTCTCCTTCACTGAGGGCTATGCGATATTACACTTTATTGATTTATTGGGAATAAATACTGCATTCTATATAAATTGAAGACAGGGCGCTATGGCGCTCATTAGAGGAGGCCTATGTCCGGAGGACTAGAGTGGGCTGATGATGATGATGATGATGATGATATAAATTGACCAACAAGCAATGCATAAATTGGGAAAATGCATAAATAATAATTTTTTTTATTTATTTATTATTATTATTGATTTAATTGAATTAAGTCCTATAATTATAGCTCATACATATTTGTCGTTTTAAGATATAATCACAAGCTATATATATTTTACAAATGTATCGTGATCATTGCCTAAAATATAACGATAAGTTCTAATTTTACGCAGGCGAAACCGTGGGGCCTAACTAGTGGATAACCAATTACACTCGTAATTTTCTGGCCTTGTGTGATCCGATCATATCAACTCTCTTGTGACGTGAGCAAAAAGTGACAGCTCGACCTATTATCGAACCATTCTGTATAGCTCAGACATTATTTTGAAAGAATTCTTATAACGTAATAAAATTCAATATACTATATAGTATCGAGTGCTATTTTTAAGAGCATATTCAATCTTGATAACCCAGTAAAGCACAAATATTCCGCGCTCATCGCTAAGTTTTAGCACGTGGCAGTTGGGCAAAGTTTGTAACAGCAACTTTATGATACTAACGACCAATTTATTTAATAACGTTACTTCGGTGCGGCTAATGAAAAGCTTGTCGATTCAAAGCGCTTGGGACGAGATGTGAATTCTTTACCTGTCTCTAAGAATTACTTTAACAGAATAAGGCTAATCCGAGGGAGAGGGTCGGCAATGGGGCGTCGAATCTGAATTCTTGGATGCACTTATCTGTACGTAAGCTGTGACACTCAGGTCATGAGCCTTAGCCCGATTTGACGGAGGTCGAGCGTGGTCTGCCTCGATTAGGACACTTGCCTGACTGGATTTGATTACGACGGCCGGGCAGCCTTGGATTATAGTACAGTCGTGTTTCAATGTTACTTCAAATCATCGTACACAAAATTGTCTTAAATCAATGTAAAAAATATATATCGGTAAAAGAAAGAAAGATTTCTTGAACCTACTAATATTATAAATGCGAATGTTTCTGGGGGATGTTTGGTACTCAACCAAGCCAGGACGGACGAAAGGAATTAGAAGAAATTTGGCTTAGAGATTTTATTAGCTGGAACACACAAAGGATATGTTTTATGGAGAAAATATCTACCAATGAGATCAAATCAATCGCGGGTGTAACCGCGGGACATTGTATGTGAGCAAATAAATATTTTGAAAATGTAAGGTTAGTATACAAAGCTCAGAATTACTGATCATTCCGCTGTGAATCCGTCCTGAAAAAAATAAATTTAAAAAATATATTTATTACCTAATCATCCTAGTATTACAAACCACGAAGGTTTGTCGACAATGCTCTTCATGGTCAGTCTGCGTTAGGCTGAGATGTAAAAAGCTCGTAGTGTGATCACTGTACTTAAGTTCAGAGTACAGATGGGATTCAAACTTGCAATCTTTGTGCTACAGGCCCTGCGCAAACCACTAGGTCACCACAACTCTAAACTTTATCAACTTATGCAATACACCTATATTCTTCCTCACAAACAGCTGCCTACGTACTAGGCATGCCTTTCAAGCTCTGTCGGTTCCATATTTCCCGGCAATTTTGAATTTGGAACTGTTCTATATTCGAATGTGTTTAAATTTTGAAGGTGTTAGGTTATTTTCGTTACGGAATTTCCGAATTCGGTCTTCATGCTCAAGGACCGCGATAGATGCTATGCAATAGCTTAAAAAGATATGACAATATCACGTGTGAGCTATTAGATAAAATAGCGGTAGAAAGAAAGACCAATAGTGGGGGAGCGGGTCACACGTACCTTTATGATTCAATTGTCCGCTAGCGCAGAGACCGTCATCAAACCGCCTGCGGAGCCAACCTGCGTCAGCCGTCAGCGTCCACCGCCGAGACGTTACCCACTGCCCAATAAAATTAACACGTACTAACTGTGACATTAACTTTCGTTAAATTGCCCTTTATGCTTATCTACTTACTTCACAATTTTGAAGCACCAAAGCGTAAACTATAGGCTAGGACAGTCGATAAAAATAATTAGGTTTTTTGTCTGATAAAATAAAAGAAAGAAAAACCAATTCTGTTCTATTTATATTTATTATCTCAGTTTTGAAGAAGTTGTCATAAAATATTACCTTTAGGAAATACTTATGATATTAAAAGATTTTATTCATCTACGCCATTCAAATAAAATAAAATAAGGTTGCAGTAATTTGACTTGGTATGTTTTTCTCTATCTGAACATCAACTTGACTTGAACTGTTCCAGTAAATTTTTATAGAACTACAAATTCATGGCTACGATACGATTTTCAAATTGTTATATACATAGGTATATAAGCTAAGCTGTAAACGTGTACTCACAGACGGATTCAGTACAACTGGAATTCAAGCGTTGTCTAATCTAATGTAATGCAACCGAGTACGGGCACTGGGCAATTGGGTAGAATCGGATTCCAAGCAGGCATTTGGGCTCCAAGCTCCAACAGATCTGTACATACTGGCAGATCTCCTACTAACATTGTGAAGTTACGTTACTAGGAGCCGTAGTAAAGAATTAATTTAAGCTTATCCTTTATGAGTAGGTAAACACTTGATTTTTTAAATAGTTGTGCCCCGCACTGTTCGCCACTTTAATGGTATAAAAAAAATGCTCGGCGGCGTAAAAGGAATTTTAAGGAATGATGTTATCCAGTGCTCCACATTAAGGGGGACTATATAATATAATAAAGCGGGAATATGTTGAAACGTCAGTAACACTGTTACCGCTACAAGGTAACACATTGCAGGCGCAAGCATACATATGCAAGCTCTCAAAGTGTTTCGCTAATCCGGCCCGGGCCGGCGATAGTGTTAATGCTCATATTAAACTGAGCGCCTCACATCACTCGGCTACAATGACACGTTTTATGGAGCCCTTCATTAAACGAGCGTCGGTATTAACTACGTGCCACCTGAAAAGAATTCATTATTAAAATACCTCTGAGACTTAGACTGTCTTAGTTAATGTGCCCTAAGATTTAAGGCGCAATACGTGCTCACGCCTCGCTGCAAATTATTGTTCTCCTCGACTCAGTTTCTAATTTATACAATTATTTATCGGTCGGTGTGAAATGCTTATTAAATATTCGAGTTGAAATAAAGCTTTGTATTTTTATGACCCTGAGGGGATTATTACTGAACTAGTAATTAAAATATATTTACATAAATAATCATGATGTGAAAGTGTTAAATAATTCACAGTAGGAAGCCCACTTTGTATTTCAACAATCGCTTTAGTTTATGAATGTCATATATAAGCAAATTAGTTTATTTCCTCCCGGCGACAATTTAGCTCACGCTCTTGTCACAAATTGTCGGCGGGGGTAAATGCAGACTATTAAGGAAATACAGCAATTCAAGCAGCCCTTACCCTACATTACTGCGCAATCTTATACCGGTGAAATTATAAGCAACACCTTCTTATGTCGTGCTTGCTAGCAATAACACGTTCCTACTCTCTATGGAAACAACTGAACGGACAACCAAAATACCAATTTCATTTACATGTACTCCGTATGAATGCTTCTCGCAAATGAACGCTTAAAATAAAGTTCGTGGATAAAGCTTTTAATAGAACTTGATTGAAAAGTCTTGTAACTTGGTAGTTTTGAAGATCTTTTTCAACATGAAGCTGTAAAAGAATTTTATTAGCTCTATCTTAATGTGCAACTTTGTCTATGCTAGTGAACACGAATTAATGCATTGATTGGCTTGAACGTTACATTGATATAAGGTGAACATTTTCACTAGCAAATGTTACTGCTAATATTTTAGAGACTGATGCCAATGACCTCAGAGTTAAGAAACCAACGAATACATTTACGATTCTGTATGTGAGTTCAGCTGCACCGGACAAATACTAAAACTCTTTCCTGCATCTCGCTGTACTGAATTTAAATGTCGTAAACAAACAAGGAATAAACATATCTACATGCGTTGTAGCACTACTATTTGCAAGTTTGTATTTGCCCATTGGCTTTCAACACCAGTCATCACTTCTAGCCTACTTTTTTGTATTCGATTGTTTTTATTTAAATTACATTCATAAAAGTGGAAGTTCCAACCAAGGCGCTAAAGCAAAATATCGCGAGGAAACCTACATGTCACGTGGTGTATTAATGTATGATCGGCAAAAATAAGGCGTTGTATCTCTGCCTGATTAGTGTTTCTTTGGAATTCTGGAATGCTGAAGATATTATGATATAATGATTATAACGAAAAATAAATATATAACGGAGGACCTAAAATATCTTTTACTTATATATGATCAAAAACCTACGTTGTTACGTAGAACGTGTTAAAGTATGCATGTATATAATAAATAATAAATAAATACCTGGGACAGTTCCACACAAATTGACCTAGTCTCAAATTAAGCAAAGTTTATGTTATGGTAACTAGACAACGATATATTTACTAATATAGATAGATATATACATAAATACATAGGACATCCAAGACTAAGGTACAAATACTCGTGTTCATCACACAAATATCTGCCCTAGGCGGGATTCGAACCCGCGACCTCAAGTTTCGCAGTCAGGAGCTCTAACCACTAGACCAGACGGTCGTCTGTAATAAAAGTATTATACGTATCTCATAGATTGTGGCGACTAATAAGATATGTTTTGTATGTATAAGTATTTTTTCAAAATAAAATACATACAAAACCACTCATGTAATCAGTAGATCTTAACATGACAGGTCGATCTGTATCGATCGCTACGGAATGCTACGGGAAGCTACGCACGGGCTATGGTAGAACTGCAAGCAGGCTACACAAATTGATAGGCCAATAACGACCTTCTACATTTGCTGTGTTTGTAACAACATTTGGTCTCCTGGTATACTGGACACCGTATATATCCTCACGCCTTCCCACAAGGGTCCCCGAAGGGGTAGGCAGAGGTGTATAGGTAATACCCACACACCCACTTTCCGCCAGAGGTATATTAGGTGCCAACGTGACAGATGGCGAGTCCATCGCCGTTACTCAAGCACGACTATACATACGCCTTTGAATTTCTTCTCAGACGTATGCAGGTTTCCTCTCGATGTTTTCTTCACCGTAAAGCTCGTGGTGTGACTAATCACTGTACTTAAGTTCAGAAAAACTCATTGGTACAGTCGGGATTCGAACTTGCGACCTTTGCGTCGCAGGCAACTGCTCGAACCACTCGGCCACCACGGCTCATACACGGCTCGACACCGTATAAACTACTATAATTTTATTTGTTGGGTTGGTATATTTTATTAACAAAAAGTAAACATGATACTCATAATGATAATGCCTTACAGTGACGTGCGATTGCAAAAATAATTCCAGAACTATTGTTGCTGTCGCATTAAAAACTAAATTATTCAGGATCAAGTAGTATGGAAACCAAATCATATATAGAAGAACACAATTAAAAGTATGATGTTGAATGATGAATGTGGACGAAGCGAAAGAGGTATGTAAGTCGAGAGAGAACTGGCGCTCTGTACTCTCTGCCTACCCCGTTAGGGACTTGGCGTGATGATATGTATGTATGTACAATTAAAGGTATGATACCTGTTACTAATGATTGTTGTTATAAATGCCACGTGACCCAAATTAAAGCGAACGATGCAGTGGCCATGGGTTAATTTAACTGTACCCGCGACACTGAGATAAGAACCACTTTAATCCCTTAGTTTAATTTCTCTGGCAATTAGCTATATTAATTAATAGCTATGGTGGTATTCACAGTTACTCGTAACTAGGCTAGAGTTTGGTGACTATAATAGTAAGTAAATTTAATAAACTGTATAGTGTTTGTTTAAGAGCTGTGGGGGCCATCTAGCTTAGGTAGTCTTGGAAAGTTGAGATTGCAGGCTCGAACACCGGCGGTCGGTTTTAATGAGCATTTGTGACTTAAGTTTAGTAATTGATCACACCGTGTGTGTTAAGGTGAATGAAAATACCGTATAGACATGTGCTGACGTTTTAAAATAAATTCAATGACGTGTAATATCGTTTCTAGAGGAAGGTGCCTGAAGGTGCCATTTGTCATGTAGGTGCCTTACTCCGACGAAAATATTGTATGCCATCATGCATCTGCCTACCCATACGGGAGCTCTTATGACACTATTTTTTTTTTATCCAATATATATACAATAAAATTGTTAGGATTATATACTGAGTAACGGCAATGGACTCGCCATCTGTCACGTTGGCACATAAATATGGGTATGTGGGTACTACCTATACACCTCACCCTTGTGGAAAGGCCTGAAGATATATATATTTCTGTTTATTCGTATATTTCAAACGATTTAGATATTACTTAAATGTTTTAAGCTAAAAAACTGTGAACGTAACAATTTCGAGGAGCTGTTTCGAGTAGGTTCTTTATCTGTGAGCAACACGCTCTGTTTCCGCACACTATTCCAACTTGTTTTCTGAAAGTATGAAATATTATACTAAATGTCGTCTGTGCGACGGAGATCTCATCTCGAACCGTACACTAACTCTTCGTAGGTTTGGCTTATATGGCTGGCAAATATAGCTTAAAAACTTCTACAAATATTATTTAGTATCTGATATTGCGGACATATAATTACTGAACTGCCTTTATTTCCAGTACAACAAATCAAAGTTATAAATATTTTTTCTGAAAACTCATTTATTAAAAATAAATCACACTAGCTATCTATCTAGTTTTTATCTAAACAGAGCAATTTTAATCGAAAAATTTTTCTTTACTTGTTCTGATTGCTTTTGATTCTTGTTTACCTAGTATATACATATATACATACTATCATCACGAACCCGAGTCCCTTATAGGGTAGGCAGGGAGAGTAGAGCGCCAGTTCTCTTTATACTTACATAGCTCTTTCCCTTCATCCACATTCATCAGTATACGTGCTCGCCAGCATTGAGAACCCTTTACGTATCCATCCTTCATCATCATTCGTCGGTCATCCTTATTCAGTTACAGTAATAAAACAAAGTGATAGCAATAAAACGTCCAGTACAAGTATCTGACGAGCGACAGTCGATGTCGTAGTTGAGACAAGTTGAGCAACTTTCCCTCTTCACAAAGCATCGACGCTATGAATTATGCATGAGAATTAAGTTTGACGGCAGATAAGCGTGCAAAAGATTTATTTGCCGATATGATGTGTAGAAAACAATCCAACTTGTTTCCAGTTTCTGAATTATGGGTGTTGTTTTATTGTGGGCACGTCAAACGAACGGAAAAGTTTGGCATATGTCTCAAATCTCCACCTTACACCAAGTCTTCACTATCAAAATTATATTTACATTCAGATATGTGTTGGTGTGTTAATGTGTATTGGATAAAATTTATACTGCATATTTATGAAGGGAAGCCGTACAAATACAGAATCGGTATTGTGGCAGTGTAGCCTTTTATCTGAGTTACGCACGCTCTTACAGGACCTTCCCGGAAATTTAACTTCGTTAAGAATGAAATATGTCCCGTCGTTATTCCACGGCTTGTTGCGCGAATACTTACATTTGGAGTTCTCTACCTCTAGTTTTCTCATCAGACCCAACGGAAATAATTTCAACCGAGACTGAATTATGACAAAACTCTGTCGGACATTGCCGCATCCGTAATGAGAATGAAGTCGAGATATGTCCGTAATTTATTATCACATGCTCGCGTTCGGGGCAGTTTGAGACATGGTTTGACTGTTTTTGCTGCAAATAACATGCTATTGCAGTTTCAATAAATAATAACAGTTATGTAATGATAAGTTTCAAGTAATTCATGAGCAAAATTGTACAGGGCAGCGCATGGTTTATGTAAACTCGTTACATACAGGGTAATAGTACTTATGTTGTTGGGTGTAGCAAGGAAGTATTTAATTAAATCTAGCGACGTGGCTTGGTCCGCTTTACGTCACCGCCGCTAATCACCGGTGAGTTGTCAGTATGTTGTTCAGTTGGAATACCTAACCTATATTATGTACATAATATATATAATTCAAGTAAAAAAATTCAATGCTCTTCTTGCTAGATAATGGTGTCTACGAATCTGTCGATTAAAATAACGAATAAATGTATTAAACCTTTTTGAATAGTCAATTTTGACAAGTTGTCAAGACATGATGTTTGTGTAATTTAAATTGTTTTTGAGGATTTGTTTTAAATGGACGACAATATTATTTATACATTAAAACATGGAGAGCGGGTCACAAGCACATATGCTGAAATATATCTAGATGATAGTCACAGCGATTTTAAAAAGCCACCTTGCAATGTCTCATCAGAAGTTGGAAAGATACGGATAATTCCCGACGCAGACGAGCAGAACGATGAATGGATATCTCCCAGCGACTTACTAATTGGAATATTGGATTTGAAGCCTCCATTCACATCTAAAATAACTAGAGGTCAAACACATGAAGGAATACTTGCCATAGGAGACGCTGTCTTAGCAAGTGAATATGACGATTTCTTGAAATACGTAACAGAGTTATTATTTGAGAACGATGCGGCGTGGAACCATATTCTTGAACATGAAAAAAGTCTAGTCGCTAAAAAGGTAGCAGCCATATATGACAATATATTCCAAGACAAAAGTAAAACTATGATAAAAGAAACAGCAGATTTCTACGAAACTACACTTAACGAACTAGAATCCCATATAAAGTCGGAAGTTGAAAATGTACTAGTCAGTTCTTATGCCGGTATAATCAATGATCTTAATCGAGAAATCCAAGGGAAACTAAAAAAGGAGAAAAAAATGTTGGAAAAGATATTAATAAAACGGTATGATGGTGAAGTAAAGAAAATAAATGAATATTACAAACTGCTTTTAGGGAATGAGTTATATCGAAATAGTCAACTTGTAAATAAAGCAAAGCATGAACGAAACGATGCTCTTAAAGCATTTTATAAACAAATAGAAGCAGAAAACTTAACTAGTACTATATATATCATGTGCACTGAAAGAAAAAAATGTAGAATACAACAATTTTTGTTAGAAAGTTTTCAAACCAGTGAAATAACAGATAAACTACAAAGAATCAAAGAAAGAGAGGATCTCATAAATATCTTTAAAGAAAGAGAAAAACCTATACCAGAAATAAATAAAGACTGGGAAGAAAAAGTTAAGAAAATATTACAATTATTTCTGAAATTTATCAGTTTCACGCTTAAATTGCTACCAGAGCAAACGACATTCTTACTTGATTTCGAAAAAATGGTAGTATTGCAATTAAACGAAATTCAAAAACAACCAAAAAAAGCACCTTCTATACTTATGGATGAAGATAAATTTAAAAACATGTTCAAATTTGCACATACCGATCCAGTCGAGCGTATTTGTGATAAAGAACCTATAGTAGTCATAGGTGATGTATCGGATCCCGTCCCACCTAGGTACGGGAGTAGAGAAACTCTACCATCTGATGTTGATTTGCCTACTATAAGATTGCAAAGACAATTTGTTTACGCCAAATGTCACAAATATGAAGAAATCAAAGAATTTCTGGAATCTCAACGTTGTAAGTGTTTAGATATTCCTTCGAAGGCACCATCGCACACTTCTCTTCCTACAGAAAGTACGGAATCAATAAAAGAACCAAGTATATTAGCTGAAAGCGAATCTTCAGATGAGCGTTTATTGCCCTTACTGTTCGACGACCTCCAGCTCTTCCGGCATTGTCCAGCTAAGAAATGTGATAATCAAAGTAATAGAATAATGTTCCCCTACTTAGATTCGTATCTAAATTTTACAGAAGAAAACTTTGAAAGGGTTAAAACCATTTTGGGAAAAACCCCAAAAAGCGATATTGCACCTGATCTAATTAACCCCAGAGATTTAATTTACCAAGATCTGCAATTTTCTGCCACTAAAGAGCCGACTCATACCATCGCGACGCAATACTCCAGTCAAGAAGATTTGTACATCCCCCCGTGTTCTTGTATGCGAGATTTTCCAAATGCACAAAACGACTCGCGTGATGTAGTACCATCATTAAGCGATTTGTTAAAGAGACGCCAGACATCTTTACGTACTCTTTTACAGAATAACCCTAAGTTACTTAAAATGCTTACCGACGAAAGTTTTGATTTCCAAATGTAATGAGTTTGATAGTTAATTGTTTTTAATTGATTTTGTTTTCAATATATATTTAAATATTTTTAATGTTCCTCAAATAAGCAAATATTTCTATTCCATAATTTAACAATATCGAAATTAAAAGCCGTTGACACTCTGTGTCCATCTCTTATTTTATTGCTCCCACTAATGATATCTAATGTCTACAAGTAGAAAATCTGCACATTATTTTGTACTAGTATCTATATGTTAATATAGAATAATAAAATTTAATATGTAGATAAAGGCAGGTAAGCCTTTTAGACAGCACCAACTCCTTTTTCATTGGATGTGTTGATCGCCACTTAATACAGATATTAAAATCCTACTTTATGAGTCCTAAATTAATAAAGGACTCTTTAATAAGAGTTCATAAAAAGTTTACGCTAAGATAAGAACATACTCTTACTCCAGTATACACACATAACAGATGAGTTCCTAATTTCTGTAGACAATACACGCGGTGTCTAATTCAACCAGGTGTGAGAAGCTCTGGGATCACAAATTGTTCATTGTATCTTCGCGGTTACTCGCTAAACTCTATTCATTTGTTCTTGTTTGCTTATACTGTATTTGTTTACACGAGTTTCCTGGTAGTAAACGCAAATACACGCAATACTCCGTGAAATCAGTACATTCGTTTTAATTTCAAATTTATACATTTTCTTTCGTGAAATATTTTCTGGTCTTAGATTTTAAATTTCATCTTTAATTTCAGTTTATTGTGTCCCAAAAATTATTATATAATATTAAATGAAAACAAGCCGTGGTAGCCGAGTGTCCGAGGATAATTTGGTGAGGACTAATAGTGCTGCCAATTTTTTGTTTTTCTGACTTTTTTTTCTTGTGTTTTCTGCATTGAGAAAACAGTGATAAGTCTCACCACGAGCTTTAAAATATCGAGAGGAAGCCTGAAAATATAATATTAACTGGTTGTTTGGTGGCAATTTATCAACAGATAATATTATAAATATTAAATCTAGAAATAAAAATATTATAAAATATTTTGCCTGTAAATGTTTTAAACATGTAAAATCTATAGTAGACAAAATTTATTTTAAAATCTAGCGTATACTACATATTCATATAAATTACATCGTTAGCTAAGAATAATGTAGGGACGGGTGTGAGCGGGTATATTGGGCGTTAAGGTAAATTTACACAAGTCCCGTAACAACTTAACTTATTAAGTTCTCCTCGTCACCCGATGTACAGACGAGACATTTCATGATATATCTAACCTCATTTAACTATTGAACATGTGATAACATGTGCTACTCAAGTTTGAGTTGGTTTCTATGAGAGGATAAATTGCAAGGATATGTTCTTCTTGCGGACGGATTCCGTAGCTTCACACCATGACATAGAATAAAATTTAATAGAACCAGGTGTTACTATGCGGATATTTGAAAGTATTACTAGTTGTGCCCCGCGGATTCATCCGCGTTGCACCCCCTGCCAACATTTAATTATGATATAGGTACGATAACTTTTTAACATTTGATTAATCCGCTTACAATTTGATACTTACAAGATATTCTGATGAATATTTGGTTCAAAATTGCAAATTCCTGTGTAAGAATACAAAAGTAAAAAAAGTAGGTAAACTATTTCTAATATAACAAATATAATCCGGTACAGGATATATTGGAAAACATATATGTGATATTAAACAATCATCGATATTCTGAAACTTACTAAGAGGATACAATATTTAATCACAACATTCAAGCCATGTTGCTTAGATGCTACACGTATCTGTTCTGTATGGTACTCCACGCCTCTATTTTAAAGTAAATTTGGTTAAAAAACTGCTTTTTTATCATTGGTATGATTGTCATGATAAAGACAATCATATTATTACGTTCATTTAATATGAAATATAAAACGCATTAGTAATCAATGAAAGAGATCTACAATGCGATTGTATTTAAATTACGCAGAGGACACCTCAGCTTCATACATATCCTCACGACTTCCCACAAGGGTCCCCGAAGGGGTAGGCAGAGGTGTATAGTTAATACCCACACACCCACTTTCCGCCAGAGGTATATTAGGTGCCAACGTGACAGATGGAGAGTCCATCGCCGTTACTCAAGCACCACTATACATACGCCTTTGAATTTCGTCTCAGACGTATGCAGGTTTCCTCTCGATGTTTTCCTTCACCGTAAAGCTCGTGTATAATAATTATCATTTAGGAATTATTGGTTTCACATACAAAGTTTTACCTATACGCATATCAAATTCATTTTCGGGACGAAAGCAGCGTGTACCAGCAAAATCTTTACCCAAAATCGTCGAATATGGCTAAGCAGTGAAACAGCAGACAGTCAGACTGAGAGAGTAAAATTTTTTATATTAGTATTGATACTATAGATCTCCTGTGGAGTACTACAATAAGTCGTGCGTCCAGTTCTATTAGGTAATCTTGAGAGCGGCAGTTCTCACTAAACTAACATGCCTCTTTCGTTTCATTAACAATTCAGCTTTATACTAAGGTAAAACTATTGTCATCGCTAACGAATTCCTAACAGGATTAACACGTATTTATGATTAAACTGCACGGTACGTTCAATTAGTAACCAAACCCCAGAAAACCCCTATTTCCTTTACTGCAATTATTGCTAGGGGGCTATTATAGCCCCCTAGCCCGACCGTTCCTCCTGACAGCACTAGGAATGCCCTCGAAAATAACTCTACAAACAAACCGGTGCTCGCTTAATTAAACATAATCTTACTCAACTTGTAACGAAGTGACATCGAATTCTCAACTCCATTGAAGATAATATTGTACAGAGGAAGAGTGCCAGTCATTTGTTTCAAGATAAGAAAATTCTTATTTATGATCTGCTACGGACCATTGGAATTACCTGTATATAGATATTACATACATAAAACGTTTTTTTTTCTAAAATCAATAACGCTATTCTAATAATATTTGGAAACCTTAATGGAAAATAGGTAGATATATAATATATATCTCATAACTCAAGGAAAAGACACATCGTTTTGATGAAAAGAACAAAATGAATACTAGTTATACTGCAATTTGCTATCGCAAGGCAAAGTTAAGGTAACAATGTTATGCTAACTTGACGTTTCGCCATTCCATAATATTGTGTTAAGCGGCGGTTCTCTGAAATCTGACACAACTGTACTGTTTAAATAAACTTGCCCGCTTCAGTGTGAAGGGTTCATTCATCTTTTGAGCTTGTTTTCTTATATCCTTATCCTTACTTAATTAATCTTTACACCTTAGATATTTTAGAAAAATATTGAAGAAAATTTATAGATTTTTTCCTACAGCTTTTTTTATCTTTATAATTGTTTTTATTGCTTGTCTGTTTGTGTGTGCAGATATTTAACATTATATTTACCGCGCCATGCTTTTTCATTCAACCTATGCTATTATTATAAATATTAATTTGGCTGACGGGAGGACGTTTCTTAGTCAATCCCGCCAGAACAGCTGAAAAGAGTTGGATAGTTGATTATATTATATATAAATCGCTGGTGATTTGGCAAATTAAATTAGCTAGGAGTGTTAAAAAGGAATGGACATTTATAAAAATGAATAAACATTAGCACAGAATAATATGAAGACACTTCTATACAAGTAAAAAACTAATAGGTATAGTACAAACAATAAAAATTGACGTCGGGACAAAGCTTGTATATTATCCTGACGCCTTCCCACAAGGGTCCCGAAGGGGTAGGCAGAGGTGTATAGGTAATACCCACACACCCACTTTCCGCCAGAGGTATATTAGGTATTGTATATTATATATATATATATATATATATATATATATATATATTATAAAAATTAAAAAAGTTACTCGATTTCCCGTGGTTATCGAACGACGTACTTTTATTTGACCAATCGCTAAGTCACCAGGGTTGTCGTATCACGTTTTTGTCTTTATCAACGTACATGTTTTTGTCTTTATCAAAACACTCTGTCCCGCTTTAGCTTGCAGCCGCATCACCCGGGCGCTATTGATCAAACTTTACCACAAAGCTTTGCCGTCATAACTGAAAGTGCTATAATGCAACTTTGCTTGAGTGATATGTTTGCCTAATACTTTAGGTGGTCATTCATATACGGGTATGTTTTTAGAGCTACTAATATATCCTAATCTTGTTGCATAGCCTAATAGTACACCTACGCACTCATCGTTCCCATAGAAACTTATAAACACAACCACAGAGTTATAAAATAAGCCCAATATATCTAGGTCACCATCGTATGGTCTAATATATACTAGGTGTCCCGCCCAGCTTCGCTTGGGTGAAAAAAAAATCCTGAAGCACGATCGCAGCGCCACCTATCGGGTTGCAATTATGAATCTGAACCACAATTGGAACTCGAATCTACCTACACTCAGAAAATTCCATTAACATCGGCCCAGCCGCATAGAAGTTCAGTGACATGCCTACACACGCACAGAATAAATATGTAGATTAAGATATATATATAAGCCCTTATGATGGTAAGCGGCTATCTCCGCTTTGGAAGCTTGTAACGTCAGGGCTATGACTGTTGGTGTTCCCTCTAGTGTTTACTTTAGGTGATGTATTCAGTCTAGAACCCAAGCGTTGGGATGGCAGCTCTTGTGAAAATTCACAGATCAATTTTGCCCCAAATATTTGGGATAAAATCACTGCCATGGCGATAGGCTTTGGATGAACCAGCTGTGGCATCATCCAAAGCAAATATTTGCATACTTAGATACTGTATCTAAGAGATGTTACATACAGATTTATTTAGAACTTAATTGGGCATTCGGCTCTAACAGACAAAGGCCGCCTCTATACCGTTTATAAGCAGTGTTCGTTCGAGTAATGCGTTTATTCAGTGGGGCCTACCGACTACCAATCGACACTCGAAGCTGTGGACAGTCTCACAAATTTGTTGTCAAAATCTATGCAGTTATATTGAAATAGAAAAAAATATGGATACTATAAATTCTTCATATCATCGCAAGAAACCACGAAAGATGAGACAAGTTACACCTTCTAAATACGAATCTGCTGGAGCAATTCATTGCAATAAACAATATTGGAATAATATTTTCAACGAAGTAGATCCGGCGAACAAAACATCTGTGAGTATAGATGTAATAATATTTCATCTTGGATAATTATTGTATTGTCGTTGACTTTGACTTTGACTGGTTGGCGCGTTGGCTAGAGGTTTTTCTAATTAATGGTTATAGGTTCAATCCCCAGTTGACCCATATGTGCGATGAGCACATTCGCTAGTTGGGTTTTTAGTTGTCTGGATGCTATCTATTATAAACCTTAATATTATTAACATTAACAAGTTTTTATTAGCTTCATACGTATGTTTGTATGTAACGGAAACTTTGAACCTGATTTTGAGCTCGTTCGAAATGCCAGGTTAAACCGAAATTTGGCATACTTATCAAAGACCGATGACAATTCAATATTTAATTCAAATGAATTATAAATACTAGTTTAATAAAACTAAAACACATGCTTTTTTTAGAAAATAATTGAAAATAAATTTTAATTAAGAATAGAATAAGAATTTCATTGTTAAAAAAACCGTAGGGGGCTTAAGGTATTAAAAAATGATAATCCTTCTACTCATATCTGTCAATGACATATTTATAACTATTGATACCACGCATATTTTTGCAATATTATTTTTTTCTTATGTAGACTATTCTTAATTCAAATTTATTTTCTGCTTTTTAGTTTGATTTTTATATTTACTAGATGAAGTCTGCGGTTTCACGCGCAGTTTTTAATAGTTAGTATATCTTTTTTTCTGGAATATAAAATAGGTACGTTTTCTCCATTTATGCAATATTTTTGATTGCCATGTATAATAAGCCTTTATAAATAAACGGGTAATCTAATGCAAAAAGATTTTTAGATCTATAATATTCTATAGATGTTGACTGATATGTACATATTGTACACGCCACACAAATCTAACTGACGCAAAAAAAAAATTTTGGGTCAGTTGGCTTTATGTGGGATATGAAAATTTTTTTATAACTGTAGATAGACGAGAGTCGTTACCTGGCTGAAGTCTTATCAGAAGACCGTTACAAGAAAGTGTGTGCCATCTTGGATCTTCCAGTAATTTGTCACGTTAATCATGATGAGAACAAGATACCAGGTAAGGTTACCTAATATATCTATAGGCTATGTACACTTCACGCTTCTCGAAGAGGCAGGCAGAGGTGTAATATATCTGGCGCGATTATTTTATTGGAAATTGGAAATTTTATTGAAAATTGATTGATAAGTTTTGAAACACTTCAGAAAGCGCTGCAAGGGTAAAGTAAATAGCTCTAGAGGTTATGTTTAATATAACATCTTAGGCTAGGAACATACATACATATAATTACGCAGAGTCCATCACGGGATAGGCAGAAACATTCATCAGTCTCATCACACACACTCGCGAGTAATCTTGACTTTCCCATCCTTGAGAGTACGATTAGTTTGATTTAGGCAGTTGGAACATTGTCTTCTTCTGCCTCTACTTACACACATTTTCACATTGCGAACATATAAATACATAAATTTAATAACGCAATTCCTCGCGGGCTAAGGAGAGATAGTACTTCAGTTACCCAGTCTCTTCATACATGATCACAAGTTTTAAATCCTGTACGCTCCGTGAGTATCCGATCGATTCCAACTAGGCAGTTGATACATGACCTTCCATGAAACACAAATTCCTTATTGAATCTTGTACTGCGATAAGTAAAGTTGTATTCGAGGACAATTAATTCATGGTCGAAATTGCCAGAATCCTGTAGTCCATGAGTTTCATACAGATACCAATGTATACGAAACGATTACCGTTTACTATCAAACTTCACCTTCGTAATTGATTTCTCTATTTTTATCCATGTAATGAATGTTTTCTTTGAACAGTTGTACCACAAAGACGGCTTGTAAAGGAACCGATGGTGACATTCAGAAAATCGCTCTATATCGACCGAGAAATGGACTCGGACACCGATGTGGAAGTTGGTAGCAGGTGCAGAATTTTATTTCTTAAAACACGCAAATCAATATCATCCAATAGCTTTTACCAAAATAAGTAGGTTACCTTTACCAATTTTAATAACAAAGAAGGTATTTTATACATTACTAGCTGTGCCCGCGACTTCGTCCGCGTGGAATTAAAAAAATATTTCTAAAATAAAAGTAGCTTAGTTACTCCTTTTTATATCAGCTATCTGTCAGTGAAAGTCCCGTCAAAATCGGTCCAGCCGTTTCAGAGATACTCGGAACAAACAGACAGACAAAAATTGTAAAAAAATATTTTATGGTATATGTACCGTGTCTACATCCATAATATGCATTTAGTAAAAAGCGGTTATTTTAATATTACAAACAGACACTCTAATTTTATTTATTTGTATAGATTATAGTCTACTTTACTACGTTCAACTTAGGAAAAGGTTTTCGATTTACAATCTGCTTTATATTTGACCAGTGACGATGGCGAAGATGTTAATATTCACAAAGAGCTCCTGATGAAGCCTGAGCGTGAGCAAGTGACTTGGGCATCTCATTACCTACAACCCGAGAGAGAAGAGGAGAAGAGTCTGGTGAAGAAGGCCGATGACCTTACAGACAGGGTATTCTAACGATTGTTATATAAATGTTGAATGTTATATTATCGTAGGGCTAAGGATCCATAAATTCAGTGAATATTAGGAAATCGTCTGGGAATGCCTAAGCATTGGTTAACGGTAAAACCACTGTATTTATATGGTCTTAGCTTGTTTTAAAAATAGAACAGCTCCATCTAGCGACATAAAATATAAGCTAAAGTTATCTATATATATATATATATATATATAGGAGATCCCATTTGTGCACTCACTCATCACGAAATTTTAGGAACTATAAGGCCGATTGACTTGAAATTTGGCAGTTTTTGGGTCTAGAGGTCAGCTAAGAACGGATTTTATATTATAATGTATGATGCTCTTTCACGGCATAGCAGCTGAACCTACTTTTTCGAACTCCACGCAGGCGAAGCCGCGGGCATAAGCTAGTATAATATATATTTAAACTAATATTTAGGCACGTAGATTATCTGGCCAAAAGTATTTGACACCGGCTATTCGTCCACCAATCTGCGGTTCTGCGGTTTATACACAAATCACATAGATTGTGATTTGTATATAAACTTAAATTTATTTTCTTTTAGATTGCTCAAGAGTTTTGTGAGTACATGAAGCAGTTGGGCGGCGATCAGCACTCGCAACTGTTCAACCCAAAAGCTATCAAAGAATTATTTCAAGTAAGTGACCGATATTTGAATGTCGTATTCCTCAAGCCTTCCCATAAGGGTCGCGGAAGGGGCAGGCAAAGGTGTATAAGACATACCCACACACCCACTTTCCGCCAGAGATATATTTTAGGTGCTAACGAGACTCGCCGATACTCAAGCACGACTATACCGTTTGTATACCTTTGAATTTCTTCTCAAACGTATGCATGTGTCTTATCACTTTGCTTAGGTTCAGAAAAACTCATTGATACAGTCGGGATTCGAACTTCTTGCAATCTTTGTGTTGCAGGCAACTAACTGCTCGAACCACTCGACCACCACGGCTTGCATATTTGTAGCTGTTTCGTATTCATGAATAATGATTGCAATAGCATGTCTTGGTAAGGCCCAGATACTTTAATGGGTTTTATTCAAACATTCCGTAGCTAAAAAAAGCCCTAGCGATCGGTTTTTTATATTATTGTTACTTACTTCCAAAGGTTGAATGACAATTAATGTCAGATGACAATGCTATGGATTTATGCATCCCGTTTTTTTTTTTTCATCGCGCCTTTACAGGTTAATTTCCCATTACTCATAACCTCAGTATAAACCAACTGAGCGTGTTAATTTGTTTGGCAGATTGAGTTCGATACTCATGTCGCTCGTAGTCTTCGAGTAATAATTAAAGAATTGCCGACGGTTGAAGAGAAAATTGCCAACATTACTGGAAATCCTGAGGTATGAAATTTATGCACGTATGAACATATGAGTAATGTAATGAGCTCCTTGGGGAGGGGGAGGATTGTTATATTGTGTTGGCAGCAGATGGATTAGTCCCATTATGCGGCCAACACAGTATAACTCTCCGAACACAGAGTGGCAACGCGCAAATGATATATA